>CAIGRF010243535.1:0-17035 GCA_903798235.1 Fraxinus ornus
GCCTATTGGGATACCACCCAATCCGAGCATTGAGCATCAACTTGTGGTTGAAACTAACCAACCCCACCATAGTTTGGTTATTTCTTCATTACATGAGGTTGAATATGTGTTCCCTAAGGAGACAAATGAGCTTCAAGAGCAGTGGAAGGAGTTCATATGCAGGAGGTTGAATGTCAAAGGGGATATGAAAGGAAACATGAGTCCATATGCAGTGTCACTGCTACTAGTACCTAGGAAGGATGAGACATGGAGGATGCGCGATGACGCACCAACGATAAGGTATCATCATTCCATACATAGGTTAGATGATGGTCTAGAATGTAGGAATAATTTTTCACTTGGAGCGTGTAATTTTAACCTCAAAACTACACCTAAATTAGATGATATACTTGATGATTTGCATGGATCATATGTTTTTTGTAAACTAGATTATAAGATTAATTGTGAAATTTATAAGTGGTTAGTTAAGTCATTTGAATTCACTAGTCAATCTAATATTTTCATGCGATTAAATATTCATAGGAATTTTTTTACTAGTTTATGATAATATAGTATATTGCAAAGGTCTATGTATGCTTGTTAAATTGAGAGGTCACATGTTATGTGACGATACCATAGTATGTGGTAAGGATTTAGATGTGCATGATAAATATTTGAGATATATTGATCTTAATCTACATAACTACTTGTGGAAAATTGGATGGGATGTGTTAGAAACTAATTTGATAGCTTCTACTACTTCTTACACGTTTTGATATGGTTTATGGTTTTAATCCTCTAATTTTGTCGGGTTTAATACTTTAACTATTGATGGAAGTGGTAGCTTAGATGGAAAACATGAGATTGTTCTTGAAATGTCTCAAAATTTCAAAAATGGCGCATTCGAGGTTGTACGATTTGATCTAGGTGATGGTGATTGGTAGTACATACGAAAAAGGCAGATACGAACTCAAATGAGGTCCAAAATGCACCCTAGAGGAGATGGACCATTCCATGTCATTGCCATGATTGAGAACAATGGCTACAACTTGGACTTTCAGGGTAAGTATATTATAATTCCTATCATCAACGTTTCTACTATTTCTTCGTTTGATGCAGGTATAGATTCGAGAATGAATCCTTTTGAAGAGGGAATAGAAGATGTGAGCACAGAGCCGAGTGCGTCAAAGTCAAGCTCCGGGAAAGTCCCGTTGATTATCGAAGGAGGTCTAATGACACGATCAAGAGTAAATCAGGTGAAAGAGGCGATGTAATTGCTTGCTCAAGCTACTGTGGATGAAATATCGAAGTTAACAAGCCAATGAACAAGTTTCATGTTGGGCTTGGAAGAAGAAACGAAATGGATCAACTCGATTCAAGCAGTGAACAAGCAGCGTGGATGAAAACGTGCATAACTTTAAGTTCGGGTTTCGGATTGCCGTTCATGAGTACATTTTGAAAACAGCACGAAATTTTGTAAAAGAAAAAAAGGGATTCAAATTTACTACCATGCGACTGCACTGTAGAAAACACCATGCGGCCGCATGGAGTCATTTAGGAAGTTCCAGGAGCATTTTAGATGAACCACGCTACCGCATTCAATTCTACCATGCGGTCGCATAGGCCAAAAGCGAGGCGATATTTTTTATTTTTCGTGGATTTCCTAATTGCAATGAAATTATACTCTTACCTTAATTTTGTAATCTTAGGAATATTATGCACGGTTTTAGCTTGATTTAAGAGCTAGTATAAATAGGATTTTCATTCTTCATTGTAAACAACACATTATTGAGAATTATTTTACGAGGCAAATTTGCTTTCAATCCATTGTTCTTCGTTGGATAATTTGCGAACTTACCAAGAATCATTCTTGTGGCATTCAAATCAATCGGGTGAGGTTCTCAAATATTCAATCAAAATGGTCAACATTTGTTTATGTTTTGTTGGTTATTTTGATTCGTTATTTTCGAATCAAATCCAAAACTTTGATTACTTGACTTTCTTGGGTTCGATTTCAATCTAATCGTGGGTTTTGTAATTCTACGCTACGTGGGTTTTGTTGACCTATGGTTGATTTCATCATCAATATTTTGATCATAACAAACAAGATTAATGTTGTTTCTAACAATTGATTTTGAGTGATAATAGTTCAATGTTAAAATCAATAAAGCATTGCCAAAATCAACATCTCATAAATCGGGCTCATGAAGAAGGTCAAGATTGCAGTCAAGCTTAAAGCCAAACGTCAAGAAAGATCAAGAATTTAAGAGCCGATGGAAAGATACTTCGAAGCAAAATCAAAGACTAGACTGTTGAGGTCATATGTGAAGGTATAACATTTTGATCTTTAGTAATGAATGACAATAGCTCAAAAATTATTTTGTGCACAAAAGTTATTTTCATATCACTTGTANGAAGAGTTAATTTCATATTACTTACATAAAATATTTTTGAATAGTTAATTTCATATTACTTGTATAAAATATTTTTTTTATCAAAAGAGTTAATTTCATATTATTTGTATAAAATATTTTTAATCAAAAGTAAGATTGATATTTTAAAGTGATACTTGAACTTAGATCCTATTTTCTAAAAAAAAAAGTCAACGGTCAACAGTTGACCGTTCGGCGTGGCGGTCGATCGGCCAAAATTAGCGGTCAACCAAACTTTTCCAACGGTCCAAAATCTGATTGTTCTAACTGTACAAACAGTTATATTGGTCATTCGAAAATTGGCGATCGACCGGACTGATAATCCAATTTGGCATAATTTATTACGTTTTGATTGCTATAAATATCAATTCAATTTGCATTCATTATAACAACTTGAAGAATGTTTCTTGAGAAATATATTTGAAAAATCCTCTTTGAGCTAACAATTTTACATTCATTTAATTTGTTTCTTCATAATAAAAACTTTTATTGTTGAATCAAATTTCTTGAATTATTTTTCTTATCAAAGTTTTTATTTCTCTTTGTGTTTAATTTATTTATATCAATTTTAAAAGAGATATATTTTTGAAAAAGATATCAGTACTTACATTGTATAAACTTTTTCTACTTTTCATATTGAAATTTTAATTGAATCAAACTTGTAAACATCATATTCATCAAACTTTCTAATTTCTTTCTTAGTACTTATTTTATCACAAATTATTCATTGAAAGAGAGATATATTTTTTATTAAGATTTTTGCACTTATATTGCATAAACCTTTTTTTTTCTTCTTCATATTGAAACTTTGATTGATTGAACTAAACTTGTAAAATCATCATATTCATCAAAGTTTTTTTATTTCTCTCTTAGTACTTAATTTGTTACAATCATCCATTAAAAGAGAGATATTTCTTGAGAAGATTTTTGTACCTACATTGTATTTATTTCTTCACCTTCTTATTGAAACACTTTGATTGATTGAATCTAATTTTTGACTATCATATTCATCAAAAAAATTCATCTAATACTTGAGCTATCATTTATTACTATTCATTGAAGTGTTAGCCTCTCTTAGTATTTAATTTGTTTGTATTATTTATTAAGAGAGGAATTTCATTGTAAAATCACTTTGATAAAGCGTGGGTCGTGTTGAAGTCTCTTAAAGATCAACATTGTATAAGGATCGATGCTCCTTCTTGTAAGTCACAGTGTGGGTCATATTAAGAGCTCAACATTGTATATGGATTGGTACTCCTTATCTGTAAGCCACCAGAAGCGTTGTAAATGGTTGAATTACACCATAAATTAATCATCATAGTGAAAAGGCATTGCTCGTGCCAGATAGCTTGTAACGGAGGACGTATATCATTGCTTTGGATCGAACCTCCACAATTATATTGTTTACATCCTCTATCCCTTTTACTTATCGCTTTTATATTTGTGCTTATTATTTAAATTAATCTATGTAGTTTTACTTGCTTGAATTTAGATTAATTCTTCGAAATTTTTTTAAAAACCAATTCACCCCTATTGGTTAGTTATTCTTGGGCTTTTAGGTTCACATCAATAAGGTTACCTGATTATCGTCAGTTCTGTCCTCCTCGTCTCAGTTTAATTCTCTTTCACATCTTTGCTCTATGTAATGTTCATTGCCCTCTTAGACCGGGACTTCTTCAACGTGTTAGCACATTCAGCAACTACGCATCCAAATCATTCACATTCATGGCATTGAATACGATTTTGAGTTCTCCCTATAGATGAAGTTGGATTTTGCCTTGGGTTGATAAAGAACTTTTTCTTCTGTTGTGGTCGAGGTTTTGATTTTTTTTTCTTTTTGATTGCTCTTTAGAAATTCCTTAAAATGTTTGGTGAATATGGCTATATGTTCATTACCCTCACTTTCTTTATCCTCTTGTTTTTCCTCAACATCTTTGTCTTTAAAGGAAACTCCACATCTTTTTCTTTCCTTCTCATATGAAGATGAACTCACAAGTCATTAAGGAGTCTATCAACTCTTCCACCTTTATGCTTTCAATATTTTTATTCTCTCTGATGACAGTTACTTTAGAGCAAAATCTATTAGGTAGTGATCTAAGAATATTCTTCACTATTTTGCTTTTTGAGTGCTTCTTCCCCGAAGTATACGCCGAGTTGGTAATGTTACTAAGTTTGGCGTAAAAGCTCATTAAAAATAATGACGTTCAACCCAACTAATACCTAGAGAGGGGTGAATAACTATTTTATGTTGAATTTAAATTTATCGATTAATAAAAGTAACAAGTCAAAGATAAAAGAGGGAAGATCAATAGAGTGACCATCGAGTAAAGCATATAGAACTTTAGCCTTGTCCAAAGGTAAGGTAGATAAATGAGAAGCATGCTACAGATTTGTGCACACAATGTGCAATAAAATCAATCAATCGACTGGCTGGGACCCAATAGTAATAGGACCCAGAGGAGTTTTGACTGGACTTTCATCAAACACTCCAAATCTCTTTAGCACAGACTCAACATAATGAAATTGTGAAAGAACGAGGCCATTTGGTGTTTTAGAAATTTTAATTCCAAGAATTACATCTGCTACACTCATGCCTTTCATGTCAAAATATTTTGTTAGCATTTTCTTAGTAGACACAATGATATCATGATTGCTACCTAGAATTAGCATATCATCCACATATAAACATACTAAGACATATGCTGTCGGTGTACTCTTATTATACACACATTTATCACACTCGTTAATCTTAAAACCATTCGACAACATTGTTTTGTCAAACTTTTGGTGCCACTGCTTTGGCGCCTGTTTTAATCCATATAAGGATTTAACGAGCCTGCAAACCTTTTTCTCTTGTCCATGAGCGACAAATCCTTCAGGTTGTTCCATGTATATTTCTTCTTCCAACTCACCATTTAGAAAAGCTGTTTTAACATCCATTTGATGAATTTCGAGATTATGTATCGCAGCAATTGCAACAAGGATTCTTATCGAAGTAATCCTCGTTACTGGTGAGTAGGTATCAAAGAAATCAAGACCTTCCTTTTGTCTATATCCTTTTGCTACCAAACGAGCCTTGTATTTATCAATAGATCCATCCGATTTTAACTTTTTCTTGAAAATCCATTTGCAACCTAGAGGTTTATTTCCAGGTGGGAGATCAACCAACTCCCAAGTGTGATTTTGCATTATCGAATCAATTTCACTATTGATAGCTTCTTTCCAAAAAGGAGCCTCTGGTGTGGACATTGCTTCACCGAATGTCTTTGGTTCATCTTCGATCATGTATGTTAGAAATTCTGAACCGAAGGACGTAGACTTTCTAGTCCTTTTACTGCGTCTGAGTTCTTCTTCATTTTCATCATCATTTGCAGTATCATAAGTTCGTTTTGTTGAACTTACATCACTTTTGTCTTTACGAGGGAAGACATCTTCGAAGAAACTTGCATTCCTTGATTCAATTATTGTATCTTCATGTATATCCGGAATCTCGGATTTATGCACAAGGAAACGATATGCACTACTGTTATGAGCATATCCAATGAATATGCAATCTACAGTTTTTGGTCCTATTTTTATTTGTTTAGGTTTTGGCACTTCTACCTTTGCCAAACACCCCCACACTTTCAAGTATTTATATGAAGGTTTATGACCTTTCCATAACTCGTAAGGTGTTTCATCCTTTACTTTGTGTGGTATTTTGTTAAGAATGTGGTTTGCCGAGAGGATAGCCTCCCCCCACAAATTCTGAGGTAGACCAGAGCTAATCAACATAGCATTCATCATTTCTTTAAGTGTGCGGTTCTTTCGTTCGGCAATACCATTAGATTGAGGTGAGTAAGGAGCCGTAGTTTGATGAATGATGCCTTGTTGAGTGCAAAATTCTTCAAACGGCGCTCCATATTCTCCACCTCTATCACTTCGAACAATTTTTATTGTTTTGCTAAGTTGATTTTCAACTTCATTCTTATAGTGTTTAAACACTTCCAAAGCCTCATCTTTGCTTCTTAACAAATATACATAACAATACCGAGTGCAATCGTCAATAAAGGTAATGAAATACTTTTTCCCACCTTTAGTTTGTACGAATTTTAAGTCACATATATCGCTGTGAATCAATTCTAAAGGTAAAGTATTTCTCTCAACTGAAGGAAATGGTCTTTTGGCTAACTTAGCCTCAACACAAGTTTCACATTTGTGATTAGGATCGAAACTTAACGAAGGTAGCAAATTTAAGTTCATTAATTTGCGCACAGATTTAAAGTTTGCATGTCCTAATCTTTTATGCCATAAACAAGAAGAATCAACAATATACGCAGAAGTAGAAGCTTCATTAATCTTGTTCAACTTAGGTACAATAGTAAGGACGTTCATCTTGAACATCCCATCAGACATGTAACCCTTTCCAACATACATCCCATTTTTAGTTAGTACAAATTTGTCAGATACAAATACTAACTTAAATCCATTCTTGCTAAGAAGAGAACCAGAAACAAGATTTTTCCGAATGTCCGGCACATGCAGCACATTGTTGAGGACGAGTTCCTTGCCAGATGTCATCTTCAAGGTCACCTTTCATTGTCCTTCAACCTTTGAACTTGAGGAATTTCCCATGAACAGTTGTTCTCCATCGATAGGTTTGTAATTAGAAAACATGTTCTTTTCAACACAAATGTGGCGAGTGGCACCAGTGTCCACCCACCATTCCCTGGGATTTCCAATACTATTACATTCAGATATTACAGCAGATAGGTGCATTTCTTGAACACCTTCAGTCAAATTTTCAGTTTCAACAATATGTACACGGTCAATTTTCTTTTTAGGCTTGCGACAGTCACTTGTACGATGTCCGAGTTTACCACAGTTGAAGCAGTCCCCTTTGAACTTCTTGTTCTTCTAGTTGTTTTCATTTTTCTTCGGAGCAAAGTTTGAGTACTTCCTTTTCATGTTCTTCTTTGAACTTGATTCAGCCATGTTTGCCTTAGCTTTCATACTTGGTCCCCTGTTCCTTCTTTTAAATTTCTTGGTATCTTCTTCGATCCTCAAACGCACAATCAACTCCTCCATGTTCATTTCCTTACGTTTGTGTTTGAAGTAATTTTTGAAATCTCTCCACGAGGGCGGGAGTTTCTCAATTACAGCTGCTACTTGGAATGACTGATTTACAGTCATTTTTTCAGCATGTAAATCATGGAGAAGTACCTACAAATCTTGAACTTAGGAAATTATAGATTTAGAGTCAATCATTTTATAATCCAAAAATTTACCAACAAGAAATTTTTGAGATCCAACATCTTCAATTTTGTATTTTTTCTCTAAAGATTCCCATAGTTCTTTTGCAATTTTCATTATACTATATACACCATATAGTGAATCATTCAGCCCATTCAGTACAAAATTTTTGCATAAGAAATCAGAGTGTTTCCATGCGTCCAAGGCAATAATCGAAGCTCGATTATTTTCTCCTTGTTGAATAGAAGGAGAATCCTCAGTGAGAAACCTTGCCAGGTTTAGAATGGTGAGATAGAACAGCATCTTCTGCTGCCATCTCTTAAAATCGACCCCATTAAATTTTTCAGGTTTCTCTCCATGAGGAATATGAGTCGAAGCAGAAGGACCAGCCATAGTCGGCTTTACAGTAGCCACAGTTGGTGTTACAGTAGGGGTCACAACCACAGAAGGGGTCACAGCCATAGTAGGGGAAATTGCATTCGTCTCAGCAGTGTTAGCCATTTCTGTTTTCAAAACAGAAGATCAACAAGTCAGAATTTTCGAATCAAAATTCTGCAGAATAGTAATATCGCACAATAGTCTCTGCAAATGTTAGAAATAAGCAAGTACAATCTTGGAAAATTATGTAATAATTAAAAACGTCTTAAGATTGTTGGATAAAAATTTGTTGCAGTAAATAAATTTTCAGAATATGACTTGTAGTAAATAAATTCTCAGAATAAACAGTAAGAATAAAATACATAAACAGCAAAAACATAATGCAGGAATGAATCTAGATTTCAGAATAGGATGATCGAGGCGAGAACTAGGCTCTCTATCCTTAAGATATTTTTACCCCGTCACACGGTGCTTATGGTATGTGGTAAAGCGTCTCCCAAGATACAACGATCACACTTGCAGAAGCAGCACTTCGACTGCAAGACAATGAACCCAAAATAGGAAGTACTCTTTGTAGACTTATGCAGAAAGGAAGAAGCAGTATGTATGCAGAATGATTCGTGAATTTTCTGTGTATTGAAATGAAAGGCCAAGGACCATTTACATAGAGGAGAGAGTAGACCGTTGAGCAATCTCCATCCACTTCTCAACTCGTCACTCACGCCCACTTAACATAAACTGATGGGTTGGTTAAAACTGTAAAGGGAGAGAATTAATTTAACTTAGATAAAAATTTAAATAAATTTTATCCAAAAAATTAATGTTGACACGGGCTGGCCCAAGCCCAAGCCCAGGCCCAGGCCGCGCACGTGTGGCCTTTGGTTAGTCTAGACATTGTCTAAGACTTCCCCCTTTCAAAGACTATTGGTACCCCTTGGGGCCCAAACCCATTTCCAAACTTGAAGTTTATTAAGTGGTTCAAGGTTGTGCTTGCAACCTATGTGGGATTGGAACAATTTTCCAATTCTTTCCCATTTACTCCTCTTATTTATGATTCGACTTTCACCCATAATTTCTCATTCATATTGAAATGATTTTTCACAATTAAATATTCTATACTCATCTATTCGGAACGTAGAATTTAATTGAACATTAATATCGATGAATCGGACATTGGGTCCCACTTCAAATTGTGGTCAAAGTTGACCCACTTCTGGTCAAAGTTGGCACCATTTCCAACACATACTAGGACGAGAGAGATGATTCGTGGCTTCTTCTAATTTGAGAGGAATCCCCAGTAAGCTTACAATTGATCATAACTTATTTGTTTATTACTTGTTAAGAGTTGATTCTTTGTTACATTTGCATCAGTTGTTTCTGAAGAGGATGAGTCTGTTTCCTCTTCACTGATGTAAATGAAAACGTAGATGGGTATAGATCCGTCAAACTCTATTAATGGAGGAATAAAGTGGAGATAAACCCATCCCCGAGCGAGCAAAAGTGCTGAATAGAGTATTCTGCACATGATTCTGGTACACTCAAGTTACAAACCCTTATTACATGTATTTCTCTTCAATTCCACATTCTGCAGATGATTTTGGCACACTCAAGTCACACACCTTTATTACATATATTTTTCTTAAAATCTCCATTCTGCAGATGATTCTGGCACACTCACATCACACACCATTATTACATATATTTCTCTTCGATTCTCCATTCTACACATGATTCTGGTACATTCAAGTCACACACACCATTATTACATATAAATATATGTATGTTTTCAATTCCCCATTCAAATTATATGAGACCTATTATTGTATAGGAAAAGGCCTCATTCTTTTTTGTAGGTGTAATTCAGCAGTTTCGTAGGCAAATCTAGACTTTACGACTCACGAAGTCTTCATTTGCCTTCCGGATCTGTTAAGACATGAGACAACAACACTATAAGTTGAAATACTGAATCATAGGAAAAACTAAAGAAAAAAAAAAAAAAAGACAGAAAAAACAGATGATGCACCTCGACTTCATCGAGGTTGACTCCATTTTCCTTGAGAATTGATAAAAATCGTTCAAGGCTATCCTGAGTTGGCTTATAATGTCCACTGGAAGGTGAGATGCGCTAGAGAAAGTAAAGAAGTTGCATTAGATCAAAATGTATTAAGCAAAATCCTATTAGTGTGGCTTTACAATCCTATGATGTGCTCCATCACTTTCCTCCTTTCAAGTTTCAAAAGTAGGGGCTCTATTTAGGGGTTGCCCTGTTCTGGGTTTTATGCTTGTCATACGGGTAATAGTTCCAAATGTTCCAACATCCATTGGGTTTGCTTTTGTAGATACTTTCTCAAGTTTAATTAATCCATCGGAAACAAATATCTACAGTACAGTGAAACCTAACTTAGCTATGATTCTCTATATACCACTATGTCTGAGAATAGGTAAGTTTTATAGTTGTCAAAACCTAGTTTAGTTGACATGCCTTGAAGGCAGATCCCTTAACCCGGCTGTAAATCTTACTAGCATGCTTCCCACCGAATTTGGAATGGTAAAACTTACTTAAATTTAAAAAACGAGGTTAAATCACTTGTCTTTGATCGCTTGCTTTTCACAATGTCTTGCACTCTTTTCTTGATCAGAAACTCAATCACAATAGAAGAAGTTTGATAGCCACAACCAGGGGCGGATCCAAGATGTTAAGTCAGGTAGGGCGGTCGTTTATAATTGTAATAATAAGATTTTTTTATTAATATTTAATTAAATAATGTTAAAAATTTTCAATCAATATATAAATGCATTAAAACGTAAAAAACTCATAATAAAAAAATACATTTTTCAATCATAAATGTACAATCAAGTTTCAAGTTTTTTACGAACTCAAACGAAATAATTTATACATAAAGCATAATTAAATGGCAAAGACAAGCTCCGGTTTTTTGTGAAAGTTATGTAAAATTTTGAAAACAATGATTTTTAGAACTAAAACTATTTTTTACTACAAAAGAAAAAGTATTTTTCGAACTTTAAAAGAATAAAAAGCAATAATTAAATTATTCAAATTTGAATTTTATAATTTTTTTTTTTTAATAAAATCTAACAATAAAAGTNATCATAGAGTAATAATTTGTGTCAATAAATTTTTTTAAAGAAATTATTTCGAAATTGAAAACAATAATATATAATTATTTAGTTATTATTTATTGTATTGAAAAATTAAACAAAAAAAGTAAAAAAGCATAGGAATTGAACCACATACCTCTAATGCACAAAAGGGCACTTCTACCATGTGAGCTACACTTCTCATTGTTGATCATTGCTATAATTATTAATTGACATTACTTATTATTGACTTGTTTAAAAATTGAAAGGAAAGATGCTGTTGAAGAGAATCGAACCAGGGAATTAAATGTGGAAGGCGGACTCTCGTCCAATTGGTCTGCACATGTTTCGGTTTTCAATTCTACAATAACTTATATATGTATATATATATACTAGACACATACAGTTATCTTCCTATTTCTTAACTAATTTTTTTCCGGCGAATCCAGCACGGGCGGCAGCCCCAGCTCGCTGGTGCTGGATCCGCCCCTGGCCACAACCTAAGTACCAATTTAGAAATGTAAATCTTACAAAATCAAACCACATCCTGATGTATTTTTCTATATATTATTCTACACGAATTTTATATCACATAGTATGGTTTTGGTGTATCCGAAGTTAAATGGAGGTTGTGGGTGGTGGAAGGTTGATCTCAAACTTAAAATTTAACTCCTCCCTTCAAAAATCATTCCATACAAATATGGTCGAGTCACATAGACGATCCGTTTTAACCAACAATGGCAGCAATCTATTGTATCTCATCTACAATCAACATAATCTAAAACCAAATTAGTAAGGCACAAATGTTGACACCTATAAATTAGCATGTAGATATTCAAGAATATTAACGAATTTATGAACACCATGCAGCAAATGCAATCTAAAATGTTTATCCAAAATACAATCTCACACAAAAATAAAATCATTTCCAAACACCCCCACCGTGTACTTTTCAGTGTCGAAGGCTTTTGTCACTAATGTGGCCCATCCTTTGATGCCATAATTGTGACTTATCCTTGGGATTTGAGATAGCTGGCGAAGTGGAACCTATTTCTTTTAAGAGCGTCCACTATAACAAGTGACACTACTAAGATTTTAATACTTCCCTTCCTTATCTTAATTTTATAGTCTTAATCATATAGATTACCCAAGGAAATCAGACTTGTCTGCAGATTAGGTAAATTATAGGTAATTTCAAGCTTATGGTACATGTTCCTTTTACTAAGACATGATTTTCCATTACAAACATGCTACGTCGGCCCTGTTAGTGACATGGGCAGATACCTCACCCCCACCCCCACCCCCACCCAGGTGATAGGTGGGGAGGAGGAGGAAGGGGAGGGGGATTTTTTCTCCCCCATCTATCACAAGGACGGCCATCATGCCCCCGTTACGGACATGGTCGATGTGGCCTTATCTTTTAGCATTATTCTTCCCATTAGGACTAGACCACCATTTAACTCTCAAAATCAATCATTCTCTTATAGGGCACATGTGGAAAGTATAGCCTGAGTGAAGAATTCATTCTTGACTAGTTTTACACTCAAAATCAATCATTCTATTTCTCAGCCAATGTATTAAAATTAAAATATAGATGTAAAAATGCCTTGTTTCAAAAATACTAAGAGCCAATGTAATGCATTCGTAGATCAACTGCTTGAAATGTGAAGTACATTGCCCTGTTTCAACAAACTTTAGGACTTGATAAAATGTTCTACGTATTATCAATAATTTAAAGTAGACGACTACCCTGGATTTACCTTCATTCTTGCTACATGTACATCCTAGTTTATACCCGTATTATCGAATTTACACTAGGCAGAATCTCAAATCATCTTTCATATCTCACATATTTAATCCAATTATTTAAATACCTTCACATTATCAATCTATCAACCAAGGTGTCAACTAAATTGGACAAATAACTTAATTCATTTACCTTAAGTACTCCATCTTCTACCAAGAGTCTTCCAGCAGTTAATGTAGCTCCTCCAGCAAGAAAGCTTGAATGATGGAAAATTCCTTTCTCTTTCTGAATGTTAAATAGACGTAACAATGAATATATATAGAGGACTGATCTTCGAAGCACCAGTAGTGTGTTATATCACTCGAGTGCTTAGCTTAAGGAGATCAATTCTGGAATTTATCTCATAAACACCGGTGCTTAGTATATACTAAACACTCGAGTGACAAACACACTACAATATGTGATGAAAGATAATGTTTCGTTTCATAACTAATTACACTATCTATTGTAAACGTCATTTGATGCTTGACATAAGTTAAGCACCGATGTTTAGGAGATCAATTCCGTAGAGTAAGACTTTTTTTTTTTTAAAGACCTTACCTCTCCGATGTAGAGTTTTTTAGTTGTGCTCACTGTAAAGATATATTTCAATTGTGGCGATCCATGGTGAAGAGGTGTTCCGGTCATTTTGTGCAATATTTTTCCATCAACGACAACATACTCGTAATACTTTCTCTCTTTCTGATCATATCAAAGAAGATTAAAAAGCTTAAGACCCAACTTAAAATGTTAGAATAGAATAACATTTTATGATGGATGTTAAATTTATCCATATAGTAATCAAGAGGGCATTGTAATAGTTACATCACATACTCTATTCACTAAGTAATATTTATCCTCCGTTTAAGCTCATTTTAAACAAATAATGAATTTTGTAATAGTGATTTTCTGAAAATTGTGTGGTTAAAAATAGAANTGATTAAAATGAGTTTGAGAAAAAAATGTATTTTGAGATAATGGGGTTCAAACAAGGGTATATCACACTAATAGATTGTTATCGATAAATGAATAATTCGTATTATCAAAAGAAATTAATAACAAGAAGTTGAAAAAATGGAAATAGGAATAATATAAGATATGACGTGATTGATGTAAGAATATAATAAGCCCATGTTTGTTTTATTATAAAAGTTGATGAAATATGCGAATGAAAAGTTATAGATTCATGAAATATATGATTAAAATTAATTCTTAACTTTGACTTAAATTTTATTCAACTTTTTTAGTAGAACCAAATAGGGGCTTAAGATTTTAGCTTCAAATTTTTTTTTTTTTTTTAATTATACTATTTAGTAATATGTGTCAAACATGCCATCAATGTAGAACAAAAATCTCTTGCAAATGGTAATGAAATTTTGATCGCATACTGGTCCAAAATACTTTACGCATTGTTGACCAAGCTTTGATCTTGGGCACTCTCCAAGATCAACCTCTTTCCCATCTCCAAAATCCAACCTATTAAAAAGTAGATATGTTCAAGTTTCAATTAATATGTGATTTCCACTTTAGATTATATGGAACCAACTGCAAACTTGTTCAAAATAAAATAAATTAAGCGCAATCAACAATGCGATTATCAGTATAAAAATAAAATGTATTGCCATCATTTTGATAATATAAGTAGAGGAAGAAACAAACCCAATCTTGTTCAATTTAGATCGCAAAAAATCTCTCAAATTATAACTTGATACGACTCATTTAATATCACTACTTCTCTCACCAGAAAAAGAAATGCTGATTGGTAGAGCTTTTGAACCACACTTTATAGTATAGATGTAAGTTGTTCCCATAACGATGCTTTGGATCAATCTGCATAAATAACATAACTATCTAATGTTAACTTCACAAATATTATCATCAGGCGAAAGTTGAGACAATGGTAAATAACTTGTAATTGAGCCAAGATAATTGAACTCCGAAAAACAAAGTGATAAGCTGCAATGAGGAAGATGAGAATAAGGTCAAGTCACTGTTGAAATTGTTGTTAAAAAATCAAAGTGTGGAACAAAAAATGGAACTGAGGGCCAAAATTTTGAGGCCATGAAAGCATATGGTCGCATGTTGGCATGCAAGGCTTGTACGCCTTGCCATTGAACAACTTATATGGCCACATAGAGTTAAAAACAAGCTGTTGGCTGGTTTTTCAAATTAAAACATGGCATTTTTTTTTATGGAAAATTGTTACTCTTCTTCATATTTTGACACCATTTTGTGTAGTATTAATTGAGGTCTGTAAGTGATTAATGATTGATACAAACTACTTGAGATTAAATTCCATTACACAAGAAAGATCAAAACCTCTTTCCGTTCATATTCAAATTTTGTTTTGTATTCTTAAAGTTTTAGTAGAAAACACGAAAGTGTTTATATGTTTTTCTATTACAAGACTTAATTAATCCTTCAAATCATTTACATATACCCCTTTAAGCATCAAATTCAATTCGAGATGGGGCAAATATCGTTTGAGAACAACGATATTCTTATTTGGACCTTCATTTTATTCCAGTACTCTTGTTCTTTTAATTTTTTTTTTTTAAATCACAATATATCATTGGAGCCATTAATTAAATGCATAAGTGTACATTTTTTTAAAATTTATGACTATTTATGACTATATTTCTCTTATACTAGCAGTAAGTACGTGCGTTGCACTTCTTATTATGTAATGAATGATATGTATAATATTTTTTAAAGTAAGGTAATTGAAAATGCTAAAGAAAAAATTAATGTGTGTGAATAATTTTTTTTTATGAAATTATGCACAAAATGTGAAAATGCTGAATAAATTGAAATGCAATTTTTTGTTTACTTATTTGTTTATGCTAGACATTGACTGGACCTCCATTTTCAATTATTACAACAGCATCGACCAATTTTTTGGTACAGATGGACACAAAGAAGAGTCGAATTAAGAGATGTACATTTGATCAAATTTAAAATGTTTACTTATAAGTAAACTAAAGGTACATAACTAATTTTCAAAATAAAAAAAAATACTCACTTTGTTTGTAACATAATTTTTTTTACTTATAAAGTAAAAACAAAAAAGTATTATATCTAAACAAATTTAGAAACAAAAAATTACAGACTAATCATGTTCGTCATATTAATCCATAGCATTTATTATAAATAAAAAACCAACATTCAAAACAGATAAATAGAAGTGAAAAATCTTAAAACAAAAGTTTTCTTTTTCTTTTGAACGTGATTAATACAAATGTAGGAATAAAAATTCTCCCTATAAATGTATCGATATAAAAAACTTTTTCTTTTTCTCTTTCTTCTTTTTAACAACACATTTTTCATTAAAATAATATTATATACAAACTCAAAACTTTTTCTTATTTTTTAACTATACAATTTTCATCAATCTATTATTTCAAAATATATTTTTAGCCAAAAATGAGGCTAAAACAGACTACTATTAAGTAACCGGATTACCATTAATTTTTATTTTACAAAAATGAACATGCAATAATAATAATAATATAATACCAATATTATATTAATTATTTTATTTTGAACACATGATATTAACTTTTATTAACATTTAAAAATTTAGTTTTAGTGAAAAATGCATAGCAAAGCTTGTATTTAGTAGGGTGGATACAAATATGTGAAGGGTAAGTAATTAATTATTATTAGAGTAGTTAGTAAAGTTTTGATTGATGGATAATTTCTCTTATATTTGACTTTTTTCCTTTCTAACTATTGATCACATTTAAACAATTTTTTTTCTTTTCAATTTATTGTCATTTGTATTTAAATAGTTATATTATCTATTATATTAATTAAACGCGAAATTTATAATTTTTTAATGAAAATGTTGACAATGTTAATACCCAGTTCGACTCTCATTATCAAAAAAAAATATTATTATCTCTGTTATTTTTAACCATACAATCTTCTATAAAAAATTATTATATGAAAATTGAAAAATTTTCATTATTTTTCAATCATACATTCTCCAAAAAATATTATTCCAAACATTATAAATTCAAATAATGAGGGTAAAACAGGGGCTATTTAATGACAATGGTAAATTGAACATTTCTCATCAATCTCCACATTATATATATATATGAAATAATATTATAATATATTAAAG
>CAIGRF010243637.1:27588-41053 GCA_903798235.1 Fraxinus ornus
TATAGCTGAAGAATAAGGAATTTTCTGCATTTCTTTAATTTCCAAGTCATTTTTGGGCCATTGACTTAAACTGAACTTGTCTCCTTTAGCCACAGGGGTGTCACATGGTTTATAATCTTGCATGTCATATCTTTTAAGTACTTTTTCGATATAGCTCTTTTGTAATAATCTAAGAATACCCCAAGAACGATCCCAGTGTATGTGAATTCCTATTACAAATGAGGCATCACCAAGATCTTCTATCTCAAAATTCCTTACTAGAAATCTCTTGATTTCTTGCAATAAGCATACATCGTTGTTCGCAAAAAATATGTCATCAACATATAAAATCAGAAAAATATACTTACTCCCACTAAACTTGTGGTATATACAGTTATCGACCAAATTCATCTCAAAACCATACGAGATGATCACTTGATGAAACTTGTAATACCATTGACGAGAGCCCTCACCATTGACGAGAGCCCTGTTTGAGGCCATAGATTGATTTCTTTAGTTTACAAACAATTTGCTTTGCATAATCTGACACAAAGTTTTCTGGTTGCACCATATAAATTGTTCTATCAATATTACCATTGAGAAACGCTGTCTTAACGTCCATCTGATGTAACTTAAGATCAAAATGTGCTACCAATGTCATTATAATCCTGAAAGAGTCATTCGAAGAAACCAGAGAGAAAGTCTCTTTATAATCGATGTATTCTTTTTGTGTAAAGTCATTTAAGACAAGATGAGTCTTATAACTTTCCACATCACCTTTCGAATCCCTCTTGATCTTAAATATCCATTTGCAACTAATGTGTTTCGCACCTTCAAGCAATGGAATGAGGTCCCACACGTCGTTGTCTTTCATGGACTTTATTTCTTCATTCATGGCATCACACCACTTTTGAGAGTTAGAACTTTCCATGACTTGATGGAAGTTGATCGGATCATATTCCATTACTCTAATGTCAACTTCATGTTCTTGGAGAAATACGATGTAATCATCCGAAATCGCACTTATCCTCTCTCTAGCTTCTTAATGGCATTGGTTCTTGAGGCAGTATAATTTGTTCTTCTAGAACAAGTTGTTGACCTTCAGAGAGAGATACAACAACATTGTCTTGATCCGGAGTTGCTTCTTGAACAATGTCAGGGATAGAAACATGATCCTGATCAATGTCAATGGCAAATGAAGAAATTTCAACATATTCATCCTTAAAGACAAAGTCTGATAACCCTTTCTCCATCGACAAACTCAACATTCTTAAAGAACCGTGCATTTTTTGTCCCGAAAATTGCCTTAATTATGGGATCATAAAACTTGTAACCTTTGGACCTTTTAGAATACCCAATAAAATAACAACTAATAGTCTTTGCGTCCAGTTTCTTTTCATTTGGACTATAAGACATTGCCTCAACTGGATATCCCCAAATATGTACGTGCTTCAAACTAGGTTTTTTGCCCATCCAAATCTCATAAGGGGTTTTATCAATGGCCTTAGTTGGAACTCTGTTGAGTATATATGCTGTGGTCTTTAATGCTTCACCCAGAGTGATTCTGGTAAGGTAGAATGAATAATCATATTCCCTACCATGTCCTTAACGTTCTATTTCGTCTTTGAGCAACACAATTCATAGTGGTGCGAACCATGCATAGTGTACTATGGGACGATACCGCATTCCTCTAGGAATTTAGCAAATGGTCCTAGACGTTGTTCACCTGAACCTCATATCTTCCATAGTATTCACCACCACAATCAGATCTGAAGCTTTTAGTCATTTTGCAAATTTGGTTTTCAACTTCAACTTTATAATTTTTGAACACATCCAACGACTGTGATTTTTCGTGAATGGGATATATATAGCCATATCTAGAAAATTTGTCTTTGAACGTTATAAAATATTGTTGACCATTCTAAGGAGTCGTAGGGAATGGTCCACAAGACGTTCGAAGTCCTGTTGTTTGAAATCTCATTTTATTAGTTTGTTTTCCGTTTATACAATTAACACATACATCATAATTTGTAAAGTTAAGGGAATCGAAAATTTCGTTAGACACAAGTCTCTCAATTCTCCTCTTGGAGATGTGACCTAATCTCTTGAGCTATATAAGGCAGAATTCTCGCTAGTTCATTTTCATTTTACACCTCAAGTACTTACATAACCTGATAAAAAATTGGAATTGACTAATTGAATCATGAAACAAACTAAATATTCTATTTCTAAATGAACAAGAATAACCATATTTGTCTAAAGTAGAAATGAAATCCAATTCTGTCGAAAAGACGCTACAATAAATGTCTCATTAAGATCCAAATAAAATTCGGTCTTTAACAATAATCTAAGTTTTCATATTACTTTTACTTCCCTCGTCTTGCCATTGCCAACATAGATGTATCTTTCACCATCACTTGATTTTCAACAACTCAGGCAACCTTGCGTAGACACACTGATGTGAGTTGTTGCACTAGAATCTATCCATCATGAGTGTCCAGGTACCGAAGTTAAATTAACCTTAGAACAAATAAAATGAAGAAGAATACCTTTCCTGGCATGTCATGCATGACCATTGGTACAGTTCTTCTTCTTATAGCCTGCAGCTCCACAGAAAAAACAGCCACCCATAGTTTGTTCCTTATGATTTTCTTTTGTGATGTTGTACCCATAGCTTCCTTATCAATTTTTTTTCCTTTTGTCCTTAGAGGTGGTAGCTAAATGAGAACTTTCTATCTTGTCATACTTCAATCATTAAGGGACCATGAGTTATTTTGACAATTATGGCTCACCTTGGATTGACTGAATTGTGCCAAAGGGATATTAGAACCAAGTGCACCAATAAGCCTTTAGATAAATCCAATTTGAGTGCCTTTAGTTTTGAAGCAATATGAGACATTTTCATAATGTACTCCCGCATGTTTCTTTTCCCTTTGTACCTGATTGAGATAAGGTTTGCCAAAAGTGTACTATTTGTAGCCTTTTCATTCTTGACAAGCCTCTTCTCAAGATCCTCAAGGAAACCCTTAGCCGTAGTCACGTTATCGAACATATGCCCCGAAATGATTCTGGAATAGCACTCTTTATGAACCATAAGCTTATGCGGCTCGATCATTCCCACTTTCCCATCTCCCTCTTGTCATCAGAGGTAATCTTATCAGTAAGTGCAGTAGGTTGATCGACATGTAAAGCAAGGTCCAGATCCATGACTCCGAGAACAATCATTACGTTCTCTCGCTATGCCTTAAAGCTGGTGCCATTAAGTATTTAAATTGAATTGATGCTAGCAGAGATATTGGCAGTAGAACCTGAAACTGAATTAGAGAATGATTAATTGGAAGAGCTCACAATCCTTAATATGCAAATAATAATATCAAATAATGATAGGGCCCATTACAAGATACATGGCACAACATCAATATATAGTAGTTTCCATTAAGCATTGGAATTGAATTGATGCTAGTAGAGATATTGTCAGTAGAACCTGATACTAAATTAGAGAACGATTAATTGGAAGAGCTCACAATACTTAATATGCAAATAATAATTTCAAATAATGGTATGGCCCATCACAAGATACCAGCATAACATCAATATTTAGTCTTTGAACAAAAATATTAACTTGTAAGTCGTATTCTTGATGAAGTGATCAAACACTAACAATAAATAAACATGTCAATCAATAAACATTTCTTTGGACCGATTTATTGATCACCGATGTTCTAAAAGGCGCATGATGGGTTTTCTACACTCATGATATTTATGTCACTTAATTCGTTATTTTGTTATCCTTGAGAGAGTTTTAGTGCATTTTAATGTGTGTTTTAATGTTGGGATATAGATTGATGAAATTGAGGAAATAAGCAAAAATTGGCAAATTGGAGAAATGGCGAAATTGTAAGAGATTCAAAGTTCGGGGACTAAAGTGTAAACACTCAAAAATTGAGTCGGATCTCAAAATGAAGATTCAAGAGTGTTTAGAGTCAACTGGATGAAGAAAGAAGTCAAAGGGATCAAATTTAGTCAAAGTATGATCACACATCATTTTCCAACCGAAAAAGTTATGCTCTAGATTCATAGTTTCATATTGAGACTCATTTTTAACATAGAAAAATTTTGAATTGGAAAATGATATCTGAATAAAAGTTGTAGTTCTTTGCGTTATCTTTCCAACGCATCTTAAATCATCTCAATCGAACATCGGGAGCAAAAGCTATGATAGAAATACCGAAAGAAGCGCAGTATCAAATTTTCATCTGAAATGGACGCTGCAGCGCCAGGTTCAACTCAAGGTACTGAAAATAGCAGATTCATGGAGCCCATATTGGATGCCACAGCTCTACAGTGCGAGAAAGAAAAAAACCCTGTTTTTATAATTTTTCGGCCCGATCCACCTCCAATTCGACTTGTAACTTTGGGGAACTATAATTACATATTTGAAGACCTAATTCTAGGGCAGAACGAAGGCTTAGAAAACAAGAGGAAGGAGAATTGATCTAAAGTAAAAACAACAAGAGATTGGAGGAGAATTCAAGTGGTAAAAGAGTTTTTCTTATTCTTTTCTTCTCCATGTTCTTTAATTTAGTTTTTAATATGTTTTTTTTTAGTAATCATGAGCTAATTTTAATATCTAGGGTTTGATGTAACTGAACTTAAGGCATGTTTGGATTCTTTTATAGTTAATTCATTTGATTTTTCCGTTAATTCATGTGTTAATTCTTGCGCATTACTTTCAATTACCTGATCAATAATTGAATGATTTGATGCTTTAAATTTTGGCACTCGAGAGAGGGAAATTTAGACGTGATCTAAGAATAACACAGCCTAAGTGCAATTCCTTTGAGTTTTATTTTATTTAAGAATCTTGTGCTTATAATTTCTATAACGTTAATTCGGAATAGAGATATTGAGATTAAAATATAGAAATAGGTTCTATTCAGCACTCGAGAGAGGGAATATAATTTACTTTTTGCTTCTTGCCTATGAATTCTGGAAAAATCGATAGAAGTAACTATAGAAGTTGAAAAACATTATTGATAGTTTGGTGAAATCAATCCCTAGGCTTTCTCGCATTGATATTCTCCTTTGAATTATTTTCATTCCATTTGAATAATCACATTCATATTATTTTAGGATAAAAATATTGAATTGAAATTTGGTTTGTCTAGATAAAGCAAAAGTTAAAATAATTATAATACTTGGTAGGAATTAAATTACAATCCATGTGGGTTCGACACTTAACTCTACTATTATATTACAAAATTTGACACCGTACACTTTTGGCATAAATTCACGTTACAGAAAATGTGTGACAATTTTTTAATACCGTTGCCAGGGATTGTCTTATTTGATTGCTACTGATATTATTACCAATTATCTTTCACTTCAATTTAGATTTTAAATTCTGTTTGTTAATTTATTTTATTTATATCTCCAATAGTTCTTTGGTCCTTATTTTCAGCTATGTATGCGAAAAGCTAGGAATCATGAATTACTACATGTTGATCCTGAACCAGAACAACGACTGTGAAGCAATGGCAGAACAAGAAGTAAGAGCAGCTAATGAAAAATAACCAATGGGCTATTTGGGATTACGTTAAGCAGTGGTCAATGATAATTATTCCGGTATTGTGCACCCGACTATTGCTGCAAATAATTTTGAACTAGAGCCGGGATTAATACACACGGTACAATAGAATCAGTTTGGGGGAGCTCCGACAGAAGATCTAGATGCCCATCTGGGCTCTTTTCTAGAATTTGTGATGTAGTAAAGATGAATGGAGTTACCGTAGAGGCAATTAAACTTCAGCTTTTCTCCTTCTCCTTGAGGGATAAAGTCAATGCTTAGTTCCAGTCACTACAATATGGTTCCATTACGACTTGGGAGGGGTTAGCTCAGAAATTTCTAACAAAATTTTTTCCACCCTCCAAAGCAGCTCAATTACGGAGTGAAATTAGTCAATTCAGATAATCTGACTTCGAGCCATTTTATGAAGTGTGGGAGAGATTCAAAGACCTGCTTAGAAGGTGTCCTTAACATGGTTTTCAGAATTGGATGCAAATCGAGCTCTTCCACAATGTGTTGAATGGTCAAACAAGGGCAATAGTGGATTCTGCAGCAGAAGAAACTTTGATTTCCATGACCGCAGATGTGGCTTATGTATTGTTGGATAAGATAGCTACTAATAGCTATCAATGGCCAAGTGAGCGTTCAAGTGCTAAGAAAGTTGCTGACATTTATGAGGTGGATCCTATCACAGCTCTTGGAGTTCAGATGTCATATTTCACTACTCAAATAGCTGCATTAACATCACATGGAAATTAGAAGAAAGCATACTCCATCATGGCCACTTCCACTTCATACCATGAGTCCAAGTTAGAAAAGGAGGAAGTCCAGTATGTGAATGGCAGAAACTTCAATCAGAGAGGAAACTACTCAGCAAACCAATACCATCCAGGACTGCGAAACCATGAGAGTCTCTCTTATGGTAACAATGCTAACGTGCTACAACCAGCATATGAGTTTAATAATCAGGCTTCTGCTAATAGTGGTCGCCTAGACGCGCTTGGCGTGATGCGAGGCCAAGTGGCTTGGCGTCTTATTTGACGGTCAACGACAATTGTTGACCGCTAATGCACACATAGGCGCAATTATGAGCGCCTTAGCGTGCATTAGCATTATTTTTTTAAATTTTTTTTACAATTCTTTGAAGTTAAAAATTATTAAATGCTAATTTTTTTCAATTTGGTACATACACACAAAGAAATGTAATAGACTTGACACTACCAGGATGAACAATCTTGTCTATGTCCAATTTAATGCAAGGTTGGCAAATAAGAAGAGGAGGAAGAACAAAATAGAGACTTTATTAGCAAGTGATGCAATTAATGCACAATCTTGGATTGTAGAGGGTTATAATGATGATGAGTATGATGAGGTGGAAAATGATATCTTAAAACCTTCGAGAGGTACTAGAAATACTCAGAATGAAATAAGAGAGCCCGGTGAAGAAGATTTTGTATAAGAAGACACAGATGATGAATTAGATGAAGAAGATGTTATTAAATGTAGTTCGATAAAGAGTTAGATAAGATTTAAGTTCCTATGCTATTCACTTACTATCTTGTATTTAAATTTGAAATTTATATTTTTGTTGGAAATTTTGAAAAAAATGATAAAGTTCCTATAAATCTGTTTTAAATGTTTAGTAAGTATTATTTTTAATTGATTAAAAATTAAAATAATATTAAAAATAAGAAAATGCATTTTTACGCTTTTTTACGCATATGTCCGCCTAATCTCGTATAGCCCATAGTTTAGCCTCCACGCATCGCCACACATTACGCCTTTTATAACACTGTTGATCACACGTTAAACTAAATAATCTACACGTGTTTATCACCACATGTTACGTGCAATTCGACCAAATATTGACTTTTCTTTGGGCCGATCAAATATTCGCACGAATAACACACAAAAACACCTTTTAATATTCTAAGTTAATTAATTTTTACAAGAGAGGTTGCTTTGGCAACATGTTGCTTCAATTAACTCACTTTTGAATATTATACCTCTCAAAAGAATCCTTTGTACCAAAATTTGAAAAAGAAAATCACCGAATTTGCATATTTGATTTATTTTGAAACTTTAGGGGTCCAAGAGTTAATAATTTAGAACTTCAGGGATAAAAAATTAATTATCCAAAATGTTAGGGTCAAAAATTAATTATTCGAAAATTTAGGTGTCAAAAATTAATTATTCGAAACTTTAGGGGCCAATTTAAACAAATTATAAACTTTTTAGGGGCTTAATTACAAAACTCAAAATTTTAATGACCAAAATTAATTAATTTTCAAACTTTAGTGACTGAATTATTAAACCCTGAACTTTAAAGGCTCGATTTGGATGAAGTTTAACCTTAAGGGGCTGAATCATTAAAACTTTAAACTTGAGGGTCTGAAGTATTAAAGCTTTAATTGCAACCATAGCCCTAATATAAAATTGCAAACAAGGGCATGATGTAACCTAATTTCCAACACAAGCCCCCGCCTCCAAAAGTCAACCAATTGTAAACCCTAAAAGAAATAGTGTGCGGTTGCGGGTGCATTTTGCGCGCCACGCCGGCTGCAGCGCTGCTTCACCACAACTCGTTGCGGCAACATAATTTTTTCTTAAAAAAAACTAAATTTCTTTAAAACCGATCGAATAATTTTCAAATTTAACAAAATTAATACCGAAATTGCTAAATTTAAAAAAAATATAATTATACAAGAACCAAATTAAAATCTTGATTCTTATGATTCAACATGAATAGGCTCTGATATCACTTGTTGCGAAAATTCTACCTTCTTATTGATCGTTCATGTTGGATCATTAAGAATATGTAAACCGAAGCGAAAGCGTACCTGAATTAGAATGCAACGAACAAGTCCTGCAGTTTTAGTCTTCCAGATCAATACATTATTCCTTTATTTCTCTCTGAAGATGGGAGTCGGAATAGAATTCACGTGTGATATGGGGATCATAACCGTATATAGATACTAATGGCTCGTTAACCTAATTCGGCCCATTATGAAATTAGGAACAGACATGGTCTCTGCACATAAAGGCCCACACTTTAATTAAATGCTTTAAAACCCAAAATACCGAAATTTTAGTAGATCACTTTAAACGGGTTTAACCAAAATTGATAGTATTTAATTTAATATACAATATTTCACATATAAACCCACATATTCAATTAAAATCCTTACAATTTAAATTAATAAATATTTATTTATCAATAAATTAATACATTATTAATCCATCAACAAATACAAGCCCTTTTAAATAATAATTTTCTTAATCCCATAAATACTATTTTATAGTGGTATTAGTATTATTTGGAAATTTCAATTTATGAAGTGACGGACTTTATTTACACTACTTTAGTCGCATGTTTGACGCATTGTACTATATAGAATTAAGAGAGAGAACAAATAATTTGATTAACCAAATTGTCTTGGACTAATCTAGAGTTTAGTATTGCATTTCCGAGAAGGCCTAACCAAAAGTATGAGTAGGGTCGGGATATGCATCGGTCTAAGGGTCCTAAATACTTTTATTTGTATTCAGTATTGTATACGAAATATGTATTTTCTTACGCAGAGTTATTGGTCCAAACTCGCAAATCGCAGGAGCTTACCACTATTTCCTAAAGGATGTGAATATTCACTAAAAACATCAAGACTTTTGTAGAGGAACTTACAACATTAATCAAACGGGAAATGCTATTTGTATGCTGGGATTTGACACTCGGTGTACAACCCCCTCACAAGAGGTGAGGCCCATGACGGGAAAAAAAAATCGTGGGCTCTCCCTCTTGTGAGGGGATTGTACACTACGATGTACAAATAGCATGACCTTTATCAAAGAGACGAAAAAAATCCCATCTACAATTGAAAAGTAGTTAAGAAGTCATGACAATTTTTAATAAAAATATAAGCATACAAAAAAAAAAAATTATATATGCCAAGTTAACAAGAAACGTTAATTGAAAGTACTGAGGTTTTCAGAGCTTTTTTTTGGTCCTATACAAATGTATAAAAATCGAAGTAGACTCAGCTTTTCTGCAGTCACTGAGATAACTTGGAAATTAAAATTTGGTACGAATATCAATTGTCATGTAGCTTTTAGTGGGACTTTTGGAAAGAAAGAAAAAGAAAATTTCACTTAATGCGTTTTTAAGTTCTTGGAAGCTTTTAGGATTTTTGAAGATGCTTATTTTGAAAGACGAGAGCCACTGTGAATTTTCATCAAGTTGTGTAGGATTAATTTCTAGGGATTCGGGATGTGGAGTACAAAGACGACGAGATCGTCAATTTTAATCATGTCGGATAATATTACAGTAGGTGATGATGATAAATGTGATATTTACTGTTCTTTTTGTTTCTCTAATAATTAATTTCGACTTATATTTTTTGTAAATTGAAGATTTTCCTTTATATCAACATTAACATTTAACCCACACAAACCACCCTAAAGAGTTGGCATATTCGAACTACTTATATGTGTGGCAAAATGGATTCACGGTCGATTATCCTATTGAGAGAGAAAAAAGAAGATACAAGATAAACACATTCGATAGTAGATTAAATTAGTCATACAACTCATCCGGAGTTAGAATACGAATATTAGGGATACTTTCTAGACAAATGTTTCAACACCAATTATTGAAGATCAACATGGGGGTCACAAATACGAAGGCAACTTTGGCATAGTAGACCAAATATCCCATTGTGCACCCCAATTCTATCAGTTTTAAGGGTGATTTTCCATGCCAGCGAAGTATATAAAGACTTGAAATACTCTTCTTAACGAGTAAATTTATAAGATGAAGCTTCAAGAAACTTTATATTAGAGTTTAAGAAACTCAAACGAACAAACTATTAATATTTCAAATGAATAAGTATCTTGTGAATCATGTAAAAAATATCACACCACACCCTACCCAACCTAGGCCTGCATGGTATTGTTGAAATTGAAGTAACTCAAATGTAGACGAGAGAAGACAAAATGGGGATGAAGTTTGTCATCCTCATTTTTAAATTAAAAGAGGCCCAAAGTCCAAATGTACCTAACCAAACCACCCCTTTCTAGCATGAATTTGATTTCCATTGTTTATAAATTCATCTATATTGAAACAAGACCTTCCCCAAATTCTCCACTGCCCACAAACTGTCAAGCTCAATGGAGAATAACTTCAAAATGCGATTTTACAGCATGTTTCGATCATCCCTCATATCGTGCAAATCCAAAAACACCATCGACGACATTGAGGATCCAGCTTTTATTCCTAAGGCGACTCAAAGCCGTCAACATTACCAGTTGATCAAGCATTTCTTGCCACTTCCTCGTCCATTTCCATCCATGCGCAGACCCAAATGGCCCGAAAGATTATCCGATGAGCAAAAATGCCTACTTGTTTCTACTGAAATCGAGGGTCGAAAGTGCCCTCCTGTATCTCCCATTTCACCTTTCAACACACATTACGAATTCCAAAAGATGTATTCAGAGAAGAAGACTAGAAAGACCAAAAACAAGAAGGTTCATTCGACTACTAAAAAGTGCGACTTTCGTGACAAAGAAGAATTCACTACTGAAAAATGCGGCATCAGTAATGGATTTAAGGCTGGGTCTCTGTCGAGAAGAGCTCAAAGGAAGACTCCTAAGGAGAGTTCAATGACAATACAAGAAGGGGTTAAAGATAGCTTAGCAGTGGTGAAGCGTTCGAGTGATCCATACACTGATTTTAGAACATCTATGGTGGAAATGATTGTTGAAAAGCAGATTTTTACGGCAAAAGAACTTGAGAGTTTGTTGCAGTGTTTTCTTTCTTTGAATTCTTACCATCATCACAGGGTCATTATTGAAGTTTTTTCCGAAATATGGGAAGATCTTTTTGTGTCTTATGTATAATTTCGCTTTTGTAATTTATTTACGATTGACGCACAATTTGAGATTCAAAAGCTGCTTTTGAATTCTTTTGATTAATATTTAAAAAGTGTTTCTTTTAGTTAGAAGAGCTATCAGATGAAGTTGGTTCAATGTGATTTCTTCCAAAAACTCTTTTGAAAGAGATATTTTTTTAAAAAATTAGTTTCAAAATACCAATTAAGGTAACTTCTTAGGAAGTCCTTCTACAAGAAGTAGAAGTCATATCAAACATGCCCTAATTGTAATGATCGCGAGCTTTCTCTATCTTATCATTTGTTGAGGGTTACCATTTATCAGTATTCAATTTAAATCTCTCTTAAAAGAGGTTTTTTATTTGAACTGATCGCTATGCAAATTTTATTCATATTGGAGTCCAATGTTGCGTGGAACAACCCATAAGTCATCGAATAAAGGACAAGATGGAGAAAGTTTGTGATCGTTGCACTATCAGAACGAAAAATGTTCAGAATGGAATTATCTAAGGAAATAAAGGGGCGGGGGCAAGAGAGCAACTCGACCAGCCTAATTGAAGTGGAAAATAACGATTTTCTTTGGATTTTGTCCCTAATAACCGAAGGAGTTGTGTAAATGATTCGACTAATAATACAAGACGGAAATATTTATTGAATTTTAATTAGGACATCACCTAAACTATCAATTCTTAAAAGCAAAATGGTCAACTGTCTCACTCATACGATTTTGGCTTAATGCCTAAGGACAAATAATCCAAACTATAAATTTATGTTAGAATTTTATAAAATAAGCAAATGTGATACATCATGTGTTAGGTACATATATATTGTAATGTTATTAATTTTAATCTAATGAATTAACACAATATATTAATAAGGCAGGCCAAAAATAAATAAATAAACACCCTGTCGTTGAAATTCAGTTGGCTACAATACAATATAAATAAGATCCCACTTGATATAGATTTTTTTGAATAATTTTTGTGAAAAATGATTATTTTGAAGAATGTAGGTTTAAAAAGTAGGAAAATGTTATGAATTCACGTGTAAAATCATTTTATGAAAGAATATGACTGAAAATGAATTAAAAATAAATAAGTTTTAGAAAATCTATACCAAACAGAACGTAAAAAAATTCCAACGAGCCGTACATTATGCGTATATATAGAAACAAGAATAGTTCCATTTCTCTAGAAAAATTTCACCAAAATCTCACATGGAGGTGGGTTGAGATGTCATTTGTCTATAGTTATAATTGTTGCATTATAGTATTTGGGATTGCTGACAGGTTTTGTATGATTCTACTGCATAAGCATGAAATAAGTTGATAAAATTAATTTGTTGTTTTTGTGTGTTTCAATTCAACGCCCTAAATAAGTACTAAGGTGATTATTGGATGAAACCATCCAAAATATCTACCATATGTACTAAAGTTTGGAATTTAGGCATGTTTGGTACATGTTTTTTTTTTTAAAAATTATTTTCTTAAATTAACTTTCAACTACTTATTTTTTTAATAAAATAAATTTGCACATAAATTCATAATTTTTCATACTTTTGACCACACATTCTTCATAAAATTCACTGTCACCAAATTCATTCTAAAAAGATCTACATCAATCATACCCTTAATAATTCCATGTTTAAAGGTTACAAATCGAAACAAACTTTTGGGAGGAGATCAAACAATTAGCTCACAAGAATCAACAATAACATGTGCAAAACATAAACTAAATGAACTAAAACAAAGTCTCAAGAATCTATAATTATTTAAGAGAAACTGAACTCAAATCAGAATATATATAAGAATCAGGAAACTACAATAATGTGAAATAACTTGCACAACTCGAACAGAATGTAAACCGAAGCAATAAGAACTGAAAACTTAGCTTTTATTCCAGACGAACATAGCCCACAGGCTAAGCTTTACTACAGATGCTTCAACCTCAAGAATAAACCACCATTTACGCTTGAATCAAGTCCCAAAGGTAAGAATACAAAGAAGACACTCAAACTAGACCGATTATTACACAAAATA
>CAIGRF010243680.1:0-12221 GCA_903798235.1 Fraxinus ornus
CCAAGTAAATCGAGAAAAGTCATCGGCCACAACCAAGATATATCTTTTACTACCAAGGCTTTCAGTACTAGATAGTCCCATCAAATCCATAGGGAGTAATTCAAGAGACTTGCTCGTTAAGATCTTAGAAGTTTGTTTGTGGAGTACTCTAAGCTGTTTACCTTTTTGACACGGACCATAAACAGTGGTAGCAGCATTATCCAGCTTATGTAGGCCATTGACAATCTCCTTCTTAGCAAGTCTAGACAGACTGTTATGGTTCATATGACCCAGTCGTTGATACCACAACTCAGTGATGTTGATCTTGGCACTACTACAAATGTAATTGGAATTAGGTAAGACTCCGTAACAATTTTTAGGGGTTCTAACACCTTTGAGAACAATGTTACTAGTCGAGTAATACACAGTAACCCTTTTCTAAACAAAGGTAACCCCAAACTCAGCATCACATATTTGACTGATGCTCAACAAACTTGACTTCAAACCCTTCTCATACAGTACATTTGAGATGGCAGGTAGTCCAGCAATACTCAAATCTTCTTTTCCTAGTATTGGTGCAGTAGCTCCATCAACAAATGTAACTATACCGCTATTCCACTCATCAAGTGAAGAAAACAAAGCTTTGTCACCACATACGTGTCTTAAACATGCACTGTCAAGATACCACATGGAGTTATTTTGAGCTATGAGAGCAAGGTGAGCCACACAGCAATTTATCTGTTATTCAGACCATTCACTCTCTTCCTCCCTTTTCCCTTTCTCAATCTCACGGTCAGATTCGATTGCAGTAATCGAGGTGAAGGCCATGAATTTTTGTTCATCCTCACCACCAGACGTCTCATATTAAGAGATGGAATATGACTTTTCATCACTCATGGTCACGGCTAAAGCCTTACGACGTTCTCTACCCGAACTCTTTTAAATTAGGACATTCACTCCTAATGTAACCATAGCCCTTGCACTCATGGCATGGACATATTGAAATTTCTTAACGAGAGTCCTAGATGTATTTTTCTCACGTCTACCTCTCGAGAGTTTACTAGGGACATCACTGTTCCACTCTTAAAGCTTTATCCTATTCCTCATCACCTTTTGGAATTTTTTAACGAAATAAGTTATTTCGTCGTCCCTAGGGTCTCAGTATTAGTGAACTCGCTCTCCTATTCTCTAACAGTGTTCACGACGATGGATTTAACAATTTTAGGTTGTGAGACTGTGAGTTCATAAGTTTGAAATGATCCTACAAGTTTTTCAATTCTAACGGCATCTAAGTGCTTACTCTCTTCTATCGCAGCGACCTTGGGTCTAAACCTCTCGGGCAATGATCTAAGGACTTTTCTAACAATTTTAGACTCGGGGATCTTTTCACCTAAACTAAAGCTAGAGTTAACTATATCATTCAGCTTCGCATAGAATTCATCGAACGATTCATTGTTCTTCATTCTAATCTCTTTAAACTTAGTGGTCAACATTTGCAGTTTAGAGTTTTTAACCGTTTCAATTCCCTCGTGTGTTGTTTCTAAGATATCCCAAACTTCCTTAGCAGTTTTCGCATCGAGACTCTCCTAAATTCTTTCTCAAACACAACTATGAACAGGGCATGAATGCCCTTACTGTTCCAGTTACACTCATTCAAATTAGTTTTGGTCTATAGTGAGATATCAATGGGTGCGACTACACCTGTAACAGTTGTTATAGGTGGAGCCCACCCATTTTGAAAGATAATCCAAGTACGTTCATCCAGTACTTTAAGTAAATCTCTCATTCGAACTTTTCAATAAGCATAATTGCTTCCATCGAAGTACGGAGGCACGGACAATGACTGACTCATCTAGAATAATNGACTCATCTAGAATAATATGATAATAGTCAGGAATCGATTTAAAACTCTGATACCAATTGAAAAATACTACTTCGATCCTAACAACACCTAGAGGAGGGGTGAATAGGTGTATAATGTGGAATTAAAATTATTAATGAATTAAACAGCAACAAGTCACTTTTTAATTCTTTTTCCAGATGATTATTCATATAAGTCAATTTAGTCCTAAGTTTGAATACCACAGTTTGTATGATCAATCAATATAACAAAATCAGTAATCAACACCAGAATGATCACGGAAAAATCCAACTGAAAAAAACTCCAGACACTTTATCAGTCAATCCACTATAAACGAATTTAACAACTTACAGTCTATCAGACTAGATCCGTACTATCTGATCTCCCGACTGCGCTCCTTACAGCTCTCCCTAGACCATGTACTTTCCTGCACCAATCCTTAGCTGTTGTTTCCAATGCGCTCCGTGGAATCTGCTACCTTGCAGCATTCCAAGCCATGTGAATTCGTTTATCTCCCGTGGATCATGAAAAATGACTCGTTTTTCACAGACATGAACTCCTGTCAACTTCCCTCGATCTTGAGAACTCTGACCAGATGTAGAGGAAGTAGTGGTTGGGTATTTGGATTATGAATTCAATGTTTTTCTCACAAAAACTCTAACACAGATGAAGGTTGAAAGATATAATATGAAGGAATCACTCTCTAAACTTTTTCTCTAAATGTTCAACCTTAAGAATTTCGTACAGAGTGTTTTGGTATTTATAGGCAGGGTATAAAACAGATGGGTCGAGGAAAAAGCCTTGAAATCACGAAATAAAAATATCCCGTATAACCCTGTTGCTCGAGCGAGAGCTCAACGACGGTCGAGTGAATGTTTGTCGCTCGAGCGAAGGCCTGTCGACACTCCATCGAAAATTCACGCCATTTTTGTTTATTCACATTCTCGAAACCGTAACCCTAAACACTTAACTTTTTAACTATTTGCACATTACTCCTTGACCTTTTACAATATATCAATTTCAGTCATTTTGTTCACAGAATCGTCAATTATAAAACATCTAAAACCTAAAAACTACAATTCCAAAACGTTTGTTTTTTAATACTTACATGTATAAAACATGAAAACAATGTCTATCTTTTACTTATTTGGTTTTAATTGTGTCTAAAAACCCAAAGAAAATTGTGCTGTCAATTGTGAATAATGTAATTGGTATTTCAAAATTTTTAGTATTGAAAATTCACGCACAATAATTAAGGTTTTAAATTTTTCTCATGTTATTTAGTACTATCTAAATACCTTGTGACAATTTTAGTATTTTAATATTTAGGTGAACTTGTCTCTATTTCAATCAAATAATGTTGTTCATCACCACTAGTGCTAAACACTAGTTGAGACGAAAACTATATGATATTAAATGATAGATTCATTTATAAATGCAAAGTTACGTAACTCATTTAATTAATCATATTAAGTGTAACCACATAAACTGATACTTCAGAGTTGAAAATCCAATACAAAGTCACAGAATAAATTCAACTTTATCCTGTTCGTTTCTTCGTTAGTTTTGCAACGGATTTTCAACTTCGGAGGCTCGGCATGAAATGTGTAATTATGTACATTGCAATTGAGTGGGGTTAATTTGTAGGATTGTGGTCTTAATATGGTTCAATTTATGAGGATTATTTATTTATTTATTATTATTATTATTATTATTATTTGGCAAATAGGAGACATTTTTTTATTATGATAATAATTCTACTTTAGCCGTCTTATGTTGAATAGGAAAAGGAAAGAAATGCAATTTAAAAGGATTTTTATTGCAATAAGAAAAACCATTTGCAAACAATTTGTTCCAAACTCTACTTCATTGGCCGTTGTCCTTATAAATTGATGTATTTTCTACTCTTTTGAGTATGTGACTAAGAGTTTGTGAGAAAAATTGGAAGCCTAGCATCATTTTTTTCTCTCTCTCTAGGAGTGAGTAGAAATTGGTGGGTGTGATAAAATTTAGGTTTTATTTCTTAAACATTGGAGTTTGGTGAGTGAAATTCTATATGATCGTACAAAATTTTCTTATAGTAAAAACTTTGGCAGTTTGTATATTTTTCTTGTTTGCTATTTCTTTCTGGACAAAAATCAACTGAACAGAAAAGGGAATTTGTCTCATTTTCCAACAAGTACTACAAGAGCGTTAGGTGGTTTGGAGTGTTTGAGCAAAGAATCAATATGACAAGTATCAAGTATGATGTGTAAAGATTTAATAGGAGAATAATTTTGGCCTGTGGGTCAAGCATGTCTTTATTCATGGAAGACAGCCCAAGGTTTTGAAAGGGAAACAAACCCATAGTTTTGACAAAGATGTTGAAAAATCAAGTATGAGAAATGATGATTGATACGATATAATGTGAAAGATGGAAGCATGATGCGTCTTTGTCCGGCCAAACATGTTCTTGCAAATATTCATGAAATATCCACTTCGAATGAGCTTTGGGAAAAACTTGAAGAGTTGTACTTGAAAAATGAACCCCTGAACGTTTTGTTATAGAAAAAAATTTGGTAACACTTAAATGAACACATGAATGTTTTGTTATAAAAAAAACATTGGAGACCCGTTGGGAAGATTCCACATAGATAACTATCTGAGTGTCAATGATTAATCTCTAATGTTCGGTATTGAAATTTTTTCTTTGACTTGAAGTCATCATAGTGCCTTGTATGAAAATAGTTATACTTTGTGGTGATGTTGGATGTTGCTCTATCAAGAATCGCTAATACGACATTATTCGGCTATATTAAGAATCATATGAAAGTTGTGAATGATCAAATATGAGATTTGTCACTCCTAATTAGTAGGATATTATGTTTTACATTTCATTTAGTTAAGTTAATAATGAAATCATTGACCAAAATGTACTCATAAGTCGAAAAGTACTTTTCAACTTACATTGACTTAATAATGGAATAAAAGATATGGTTGATAATCAAGATTGACAAATATCTATATCTCATAATTGATCACTATATTAACGAAAGTAATATAGTTTCATGGTAAATGAACAAGCTTGATTTTGTCATACTACGTGACATTTCATTAACAAGTTTGAGACGATAGGCGTGAATTGTCAATAAATTTAAAAGGGTATCTTAATTTATTGATTTTGATTAGATCAGAATAATAATTCACGTTGTTAGACATAATGATTGAGAACTTAATGGGTCACTCACAAAATGAGAACTAGAAGAATGAGATTCACCAATTAATTAATTAACAAATGTTGGGTAATTAATCAATTGAGTTGCATGTCAATATGTCCGAGTTAATTAATTGGATTAATTAATTCATGTACCAAATTTAATTAATTAGATTATTTAAATATTGGGTTGAGTTAAGTTTATGAGACGTGTCAATCCCACTTGAACTTATATTAATAAGTTATTAGGGTTTCAAACAAAAAAAAAAAAACAATACAATTATATTCTTGCTAGCACAAGAAAAAAAACTTTGGTTCTCTCGATCTTCTTCCTTGTGTGAATTTTCTTCGGAAACTTAACAATTTGAACAAATAAAAGTTGACCGTTAATATTGTTCTTGAATCTAACAATTTAAAAAATTACTTTTATTTTCGAAAAATTGTTTTTGAAAAGAAAATAAATTTTTGGTTCGAGAAACAGATCGAAAAAAGGACAGCAGCGAGCGGTTGCCATAGTCGCTGTGGTGGCAATGATGGCACGTGCACCATCACCACGCGCGAAGGTAGCACAGTAGCATGCTGCCATGCTCGTTACAGCACCATGTTATATCGGCATATGCTATCCTTGCAATTGTAGAGAGAGCGTCGCCGCTACACTGTAACGCGAGCAATAGCTCATTTAAAGCTACTGTAGGCAACGGGATGCCGCTACTTGAATGCAGTGGTTCCCATTGCAATAGGCAGACACAGTGCTGGCAGTAGTTGAGGCCGCCCAAAAGAAGAAAAAATATTGTTTCGAATTGGAGACAAGGCCCTCAGATGCAATTTGATAAATTACAGGCCCCTGCTTGCAATATGATTTCGAGGGTCAGTTTGCAATTTTTTTTAAAAAAAGGACATGTTCTGCAATTTTTAAAATTTTAAGGGTCTATTTCTAATTTTAAAACGGATCAGATTACAATTTTTCAAAAGGGCCTTGTATGCAATTTTTAAAATTGATTTTGAAGTAATTTGACCTATATTATCAATTTTGACAACCCAAATTTAAATTTTATTTAAAATTGACTATTTTTTAAATTTTCTTTTCAATGAGATTTTATTTCAAATATTCAATTTTGACTATAAGTTGAATTTTATTTTATTTAAGAGTTTTATCCTAAATTTAAATGTTAATTCAATTATAATTAGAGTTGAACTCTAATTTGATATTTAATTAAAGTTTGGTTTTAATTAAATTATCCTGCCCTAGAATTTTAAGGAATTAGAGTTTGATTCTAATCTGGTATTTAATTAGAATTTGATTTTTATTGAATTGTTCTACCCTATAATTGTGTAATTAGATTTGGACTATAATTCGATATTTAATTAAAATTTAATTTTAATTAAATTTAGCCACTAATTAATTTAATTGATTAATTAATTAATTAATTATTTTCGATCCATTTATCTAAATGAGTTTAGACACCTATTATAGATAGATTCTTGAAACACGTTTTCATATAATATTAGATATTATATAAGAATGCATTTATTTGATTAATGTTTATTTAGTAGATGATTATGGACTTGACCATATGGATGTGTTGAATAATTTATCTTATTCTAGGTGTTTTATAGGTCTGTGAGCTCTTAATTTGTTTTGGACCTACGAGTTCGTTATTTTTGTTATTGTTACGCCATGCCACTAATGCTCTTAGTGGATGTCATACTGTAGTCCACATAGAGATATTGAGTCAAATCTAACAAAGTAAACAAAAATCCAAGTGGATAGTTTCTGCAAATAGACAAGGTACGCTACCTGAGCCTCAACATGGATAGTTTCGACAAGGCTTCAAGTATACAAAACCACTTCTGAACAAATAGCCTCGAATAGAAAGACCTCAGCTGGTGCTCCCCAAGTTTTTCCAAAGAATTAGAAATTTCAAAATACACAATTTCGGACAATGTCTTCAATAAGTACCTCGAGCTACTCATAATAGCTCTATTTTCAAATTCCAATTATAATATAAATAATTATCTTTAGACTTGAGAGACTATTTGTGGTTAAAAATAACCACTCCAATAAATTTTTTGTGTGACTGAAGCGAATGCAATTATATGGTGGCTGACCCGTTGTCAATGTATTAAATGCATGGTAGATTGAGTGATGTGAGGTTTTGATCTAGGAAATTAGATCAGGTGGTTCTTATCTGACGGCTACCACGTCGACCAGAACTCTATAAATAAGCAACTCTTGTAATATTTGAAGCGAATGCAATTATATACATTTGAAAATACACTCGATTTCCTCTCTTACTGTTTTCATATTTATGTGCTTGAGTTAAGATTATTCCTATTTTAGTTCAGGTGTATGTTATTGTTTGTTTATATGCAATGGTATTTGATCACATTGCCAGTATTTGAACAATTTTGTCTTGTGTTGTAGAGCATCTCCCACGTCCATAAATGCTACCATTTTCCCGTCTAGATCTCCGATCAAAACGTGTTGGATTTGCTTGCGTGGACGCGAGTGGGCCCAACATCTATTGTCCACGTAACCATTACGGAATACGGCGTCAACAAATTGGCATCGTATGTAAGAAACTTGCACGTTCAAACCACGAAAGACCTATGAAAAAAGTTCGTAAGTAGATACATTTTTGGGAAGTTTCTTACCATTGAAGAAAATGAGTTGTTCTTGAAGAAAGAATCACTAAATATCCCAAGAAGGACTACTTGTTAGATTCTAGAGTATTCATTAGAAAAATGAATATCATTCACAGTAAAAAAACCAAGTTGCATTTATTGAAAATGTTGTTATGAATTCTGACAATGAAGGGTCAACGCCTTGGGAATTTAGGAAACACCTTGAAGAAGGGAAACATTCACATGTTGCTCCGCGACCAACCATCGATTCCATTAGCAACATTGGCGAGGTGGATCAAGAGGCGGGCTAGGGTAGCTGTCAGGCTTACAAAAGAATTGGCCACAATGGCCGCAAACATGAGGGATATTACCCAGTAGAATATTACCATGTAAAAGTTGTTTAGAAGTATGCAACATTAGGGAGGGTTCCAATTCCCTCATATGTAGCTCAAGGAAATGCTTTCTGTCACGACCCTCCAAAAGGAAATTATTACCAGGGCGAAGAGGAGGTTCAAAGTTAAATGGCTACTAATCAACATTACACAAGGGAGGAGGCCACTCAAGAAATGGATGTTGGGGTTAATACATCTACAAACTATGCCACTGATCGACCCAATAAGGTTCCATTCAAATTTTCTACTAATTATGAACCTAAAGACATGCCTCAAAGATCCATAAGTGTTTTCGACATATTAAGCCATGGAAGGCCTAGAAATAGGCAGTCTTAACCTCCATTTGTACCTAAAAATAGGCAGTAGGGACCACCTCAGTTCAGAAGGCAGAATGAACCTGCTTATGGCAACCTACCTCCGAATTCTCCACCTAGAAATAGACATCAAATGAGGGCTGAACAGTTTAGGAGTCAAGAAAGACCATCCCAACCTCCCCGGAAAGATCAAGTTAAAGAAGATTAAGACTGACAAACCACAAAGATCTTGCGACGTCGATGACGATGATGAAAACTTACAATTCTCTCAACGAATTACGGACTCCCATATCCCAAGCCACTTTATACTTCCAGAAATTCCCAAATATGATGGAAGGGGCGATCTAACGAAGCATCTTAACAGCTTCAAAACTCACATGAGCATAAGAGGTTCTACTGCTGTTGTGTAATGTAGAGCCTTCGACTTAGCCCTGAGTGGGATAGCTCTGGTACCTTAAGAGCTTTTTATCTCGTTTCACTGATGAGATGACCTATTGTGTGCAAGTTATAGATATGGAAACCATATCAGCCCTACTTAGACCTAAGAGTAAGGTTGGATATGAATTCTCTCTATTAGAGAGACGTGCAAAACAAGGATCCCTCTAGCTATAACGCTCTATTGGAAAAGATAAGATACAATATCATCAATGAAAAATTGAAAGCTCACCGCAATATGGTCAACCGAAGACTACCACATCCTCAGAGAAAATGGGGTAGAGGTCCCACCTCCTACTTGATGGAACACTAGGTCGAACAGTAAACCACCCTCAACTAAGGGAAAGCTTTTGCTGCAACAACGATGAATGCAGTATCGGTCTTGGTTTATGAGTAAGTCAACCCTACTGTTGAAGCTCACTAAGGAAGGTCAGGCTAACAGTTTTCCAAAAGGGGAAGAGGTGGAGGCCGAAGTTTTGAACGTAAGAATAGGGATGAGACACCCCTCTATTGCACCTATCATCAGTCTTACAGCTATAATACAGTTGATTGTAGGGACATTTCTTTGTACCTATAACCTAATAATCAAAGAAGGAACAAACTCTCACGAGACGCACCTCCTAGGCAATATCGATATCCTGGAAAAATTGATACCAGGCATCTCGTTCAAAATGACACTCCTCGGAGATAAGAAAACAATGGAAAAAGGTCTAGGAAAGGTTAAAGGCAAAGGAGGATCCCTACAGCTAACACTGGTCGCGAACCTATTTGAGAAATTGATACAATCTTTGGAGGTTCGTACGTTGGAGGGAAAACTAGTAATGCACAGAAGAACTATGACACTCCTCGGAGATAAGAGAACGATGGAAAAAGGTCTAGGAAAGGTCAAAGGCAAAGGAGGAGCCCCCCAGCTAACACTGGCTGTGAACCTATTTGAAAAATTGATACAATCTTTGGAGGTCCATACGTTGGGGAAAAAACTAGAAATGCACAGAAGAACTATGTAAGGGAAGTCAGGGACCCCCATTGGCAAACTTTATAGTCAACCGTCTAACCTCATTTGGGAAAGGGGTTCACCCCATTACTTTTACACAAGACAATGTGGTTGGGTAACATCATCCACATTGCGACGCCAATAGTAAGGGTAGTTTTGTGGCACGAAATGGCCTCAAAAGAATGTTAGTGAATAATGGAAGTTAGGTCAACATCATATTTGGGTCAATCTTTGAAAAAATGGAAGTGGACCATGAATTGATCCTATGAGCTCTCCTTTGTATGGTTTTATCGGCGATAATATCATCCCTAGGGAAAAATTACCCTATAAGTGGAGATGGGAATGACTCCATTGACTGTTCGTCATTTTATGGAGTTTTTGGTAGTTGACAACTGCTCTGCTTACCATAAAGTACTAGGAAGAGCATGATTGAAGGAACTATGGGCTATTACATCCATTTACCACTTATACATGAAGTTCCATATGGAAAATGACATGTCACTATTAGAGGCGTTTAAATGAGTGCAAGGGAATGCTATTTGAACTCCCTCAAGAAGGTCGAACCTAAGGATGTCAATATAATGTTGATCGACATTGACATGGATGACGTCTCTAAATAAGGAAAATATGTTGAAATGGTAGAGGTCTATGAAGAAGAGGTCGTCCTAGAAGTGATAAAAACCCCTGAAAAAGGGAGAGTTGCTAAAGAAGTGGCTAAATTTGATGAAAGAGATCCTCGCATCATCGATTGCGATCCTCATGCAGCACTAGTGGAAGAATTGGAGAGCTTTACAGTGGATCTCCAAAACCCCTCCAAATCCTTGCAGGTGTAAAAAGACCTGATACAAAAGCCAAGGAATAATTGAAATGCTTCTTACGCGAAAACATGGATATCTTTGCTTGGAAACATAAGGACATAGTTGGCAAAGAACCAAATGTTAGTTGTCACCATTTGAAGATTGATTCTAAAGCTACCCCTCATCAACAGAAAATGAGGGCTCTCAATCTAGAAAAGGTATGAGGCATTGAAAGATGAGGTGAATAAGTTGATCGATAATCATTTTATACGAGAATCAACTTATCCGAAAAGGGTATCTAACCCTATCTTGATTAAAAAACATAATGATAAGTGGATGGTGTACGTAGATTTTTTCAATCTTAACCAAGCTTGCCCTAAGAACAGCTTTCCATTCCCACGAATAGACCAACTTCTTGATTTTACTGCCAGACTCGAATTGTTGAGTTTTATAAATGCCTATTCAGGCTATAATCAGATCTCAATGTACCCAACTGATGAAGAACATATGTCCTTCATAACATACATTGTTTTCTATTGCTATGCCCTTTGGGTTGAAAAATGTCGAGGCTACTTATCAGAGACTTGTTAACAAGATGTTTGCGACCTCATTGGGAATACAATAGAGGTGTATGTAGATAATATGATGGTGAAAAGTTTGAAGGTAAGGGATCATGTGGAGTGCCTTGATGAAGCCTTTTGAATACTGCAAAGGTACATAATGAGGCTTCACTCCCTCAAATGCGCATTCGGAGTTACCTTAGGAAAATTTTAGGATTACATAGTTAACCAAAGTGGCATAGAAGCCAATCCTGAAAGATAAAAAAATCTGGTCGAAATGAGGTCACATAGAAGCCTAAAGAGGTATAGAGCCTCACCGAGCACATAGCAGCCTTGACCCACTTCGTCTCTAAGGCAATAGACAAGTACATTTCTTTCTTCAAGGTTCTAAAAGGAGAAAAGAAATTCCACTGGTAGAGGATCGTTAAGTAGCCTTACAGGAACTGAAAAACACTTGGGACTTGTTACACCCCATTCATTTATAGTCAAAGTCAAGGAACTATTTAGTCAAAGTCAAGATCTCTACAGTCAAAGTTACTCAAGTAAAGACTTAAATGGAATAAATTATTTTATTGGGGTTATTTTACAAATTGACAACATTTGAAGGTTTTAGATGGGTAAGAAATTTATCTTGGGGGTTTACTTATATTATTTGAAATGATTAATTTTATATCCAAGGGAAGTTAAGGACTAAGGTTGTGTTAAATTGAAGAAGAGGGGTTCCTTTGCAATTTGAGGCATGAGTGGATTGCATGTGTCATATGACCAATTAACCAAAGTTTCCTTGGATATACATGGACAAGGCAGAAACTTCACAGCAGAAAGACAAATGAAGAGAAAGAAGAGAAAGAAGAGGAAAGTTAAGCTGGGACATACCTATTGCTGGAATTTATTCTATGTTTGCTACTTCATCGGGTAAGCGTAGGAAATGATTTCATGAATTAATTGGGGGTATGCTAATAGTGAACTAAACATCATCAGTCTTTAGCTTAACTTTTCGGGCTATATTAAATGTTGTCTATTATTTCTAGAGATGAAGAATGGGATAGCTTATGCTCAATAAACAAAGGG
>CAIGRF010243695.1:23319-43463 GCA_903798235.1 Fraxinus ornus
AACTACTATTTCAAGCTTGAGTATTGCATAATAATCTCAAGACAATAGGCTACAAAATCGAATTTAAGGTAGATGATAGAAGGGAAGAAGAAGAAAACCAACTCTCTGTTTTTTGAAATGTAAAGAGACGGACAAAACATATACCCAAGTGAGAGAAAGAGGAAGTGTGTCTTAGAAGCCAAACCCATGTGAACATATAGAAGCCTAAGAAGTCAAAGCCAATTAAAAAATATCTCACAAGGTTCAATCCAAGCCATCCATTTAATCAAAGGGTTGAGAACCACTTAACCTACAAGCACAATGATCATAACTACTGAATATTACTTGTGGCTGAAGATGAGTTTGGATTATATGCTTGATTTTTTTAATAGCTGGATTGATTGAGGAAGAATGGAAGGTCGAATTTTGTTGGATGCATATATTTACGTCTTTATTTTCAATTCCCGCAATAAGATATAACCATTAGAGTTTAAGGCTCAGCTCATAAATGTCATAGCAACGTATTCATAAGGAAGGGAAATTAACCAAGTAAAAATCTCTTTGAAGTCGATTAGACTAAGGGACCGAACAAGTTTGAGTGTGAGAAGCTCTTTCCATTGGTGGAGGTGTTTTCTTTATTTGTATTTACAGGCTCGTTCTGAGTTTGGGTTTGTGCACTTTTATAGTCAATGTACTCTTTAGAACATGTGGTACAACTAGGGTTTATTTATTTATTTTTTTACCAAAGAGGATGGAATAAAATAAATTTATTGCAAGTTATTAATGGGTTTATTGAAGAGCAATTTTGTGGGGCTATAAAGGTGTAGTTTTAAATCGCTAGGCACAACTCGTAGGTTTTAGTTTGGTCAAATGCTACTTTGACATTTTCTGTGTAGACTTTTACTTATTTGATTTGAGAGAGCATTTATGAGATGAATGTTGAGAATGAAAATAAGCTACGATATGTTGTGGGCTTGTCTTATCATTTAATATAAGAGTACTTTCTGTATGTGCGTATGGGTGCGATAGGGCATGGTTAGCACTTACTAGGTATTCTTCAACAATCGAAATAAATAAAGAAATAAAAGATGGCAATAAAATGAATTTGAGACTGCAGACTATTTTAGGAAGTACTTGGATTATGGATATATACTACTTCCAATAATATGGTAATCCATTTTTCTTTTCCCTTCTAGATGTCAGAACAGTTCAACCAGGAATTATCACTTTCAGGTAAAATCCCAACAGGCCACTTCAATGCAGCTTTTGAGTTTACGGGCTCCTGGCAGAAAGATGCGGCCTTCACAAAATCCGTTGCTTTTGATGGAGTCTCTATCACCCTTTACAGTATTGCATTAGAGAAGTCCCAGGTAGCTCTGACTGATCATGTCAAACGAGCAGTCCCATCGTCATGGGATCCAGCTGCATTGGCTAGGTCAGTGGAAGGAAATTGGTTTGTTCATTTCTCCAGCATGTGTGGCCCTGTCTTAATGGTGACATACTGACATGGAATGGACTTGTCTCTTTTCAATAATCAAACTGCTGTAGCTACCCAGTTCCCTGATGATTTCAGATTTTAATCATTGAATATTCTCCAAGATTGATTTTCAAAACATAAAATATTTGTCTTGTTTGAGCCACAGCCACTATTATAAAGGTAAACATTTTAAACAAATGGACTGATGAAAACAGATGGTTGAGAATTGTCGCATAATCTATTATAATATGTGACCTGTAAATTCAGGGTGTAGCCATTCTGCAGCCATCAAAACTAACAATGGCATACAGTCTAGTTAATATTTACCATGGTTTTGGGCTCAGTTTGGCAAAGTTAAGAATACCTTTCTAAATATCAAGTGGCCGTGCGCTTTGCTCACATGGTTACTTTTTGCTGGGAAATGGGAGATTGCAGAATCAGGAAAAGATTAAGAATGTGATCGTGTATGGACTAGAGTGATATCATAGACTTATAAATGCATTTAAGATTCATATCATTAGTTACCAAGATATCTATTTGTCTTCAAAATGAGTGGAAGCTTACTGAGATTTTTTCCCTTTAATAAAGTATAAATATGGTCTGTTCTTGGAGATATAATTGAAATTTGTACTCGCTGTTCAATATCTGAACTAAACCATAGTATTTCTGTTTGAGAATAACCAGAAAATTTTATTTGTTCATTTCCAGGTTTATTGAGACATATGGTACCCATGTCATTGTTGGTGTCAAGATGGGGGGAAAGGATGTTGTATATGTCAAGCAGCAATATTCGTCATTGCTTCTGCCCACTGATGTGCAGAAAAGATTAAAGGATGTGGCAGACAAGAGGTTCAGCAATGCAAGTGGACATTCTGGGACGCAGCCCGATAAAGCTTTCCGTGGGGAAATGGTATGTATTTGCTTCACTGTTCTGTTTATATGTGTTTTACTGTTTATGTGCAAGTGGGAAGAAAAAAATTTCACTTCATATTTAATCATCATTTCAGCTTGTTATTATTTGTATGAAAGCCTTTTGCGTTCTCAATTCACACTTGATAACATTTGTCAAAGCTTAAAAGAGGACCATTATGTCGCTTGCTAAAGCAATGATGAAATGAGTAAGTCATGACAGAGTTTTTTGGACTGCAATATTATATCGATGTGTCTTTATATAGAAAAAAATATAACTATTGGAACCTACAGCCTACAAGTGCCAATATGTTATATGCAGGAGATGGTACCTAAAGATGATTTGCAATATTCTGCTTTGCATTGAGGTCAAGTTTACAAGTCTGCAGATGCATTTTGTAGTGAGCACTTACACGTTTGTGTCAACATTGAAACATTCTGGTCAAGAGCATCGACTGGTCTCCACAGTAGCCTAAAAATATATAAGAATCATAAGAACAAATAAATAAACAGGGAAGTGATAACAATATTATTGCTCAAGTTTGAATTGTGGTTTGACTAGTGGATTCCCATGAAGAACTTTTGTTCAAACTTTCAAATTCTTTTTACAAGAAGGAACTTAAGTAAAAGTTGATTGAAAAGCTATACTATCTGAAACACATTAGAGCTATGGTAACATGTCAAAACTCAAAAGGGTAGATGCTATGTCGGAGTAGATCCTACAATATGGAGCTCTATCTGTGGAACATCACTTAATAAGAGAGAAGTGTGACAAGTGTGTTGGTACTTGGCAGGGTTTTCATTATAAATTGTGCACATCACACTTGAATATCGTGAGACTGAAACTTCTTGCTATATATGGTGCTGGTGTATTCGTTTTTCAGGAATATGAGAGCGAAGTAACATTGGCATCTAGAATGCTTGGTTTATGGAGGTGAAATTGCATCTGAGCTGAGCCAGAGATTTACCTAATAAATCTCCTTTCTTTTGCGTTTGTTTAATATTTATTCAGATTTTCTTTTATGTCATTCATAAACTTAAATGAACTTGCTTTATATTTGTCAAAAAAGATTGAATTAACTGACGGGGGCTTGAGTACAGTATTAGCTTCTTTCTTCACAGTACGACTGTACAACGACTACAACAAGAAGTTAAACCTTGCTTCTGATAAACTTATGCCGGCCATGAAATTCTTTTTTCGCATTCCAATTGTAACATGCGAGAAAGATGAAAATTTTTCTGCATTAAGTAACGATTGTTCAGAGCAAATTAACTAATGCAGAAAATGATGTCAAATTTTGGTTTCAAATAGATTGAACAATACAGTGTATGCACGTTTTAATCTTGTTTTCTGCTGTTTTCATACAATTCATTTTAAGTCATTATGAAATTTTGTCCTTCCGTATGTTGATTAGGCGTGTCAAGAATTTAGAAGATCCAAGTTACTTTGACTCGCTCTCTTTTCTCTTGATATCTTATATAAGAAAAACTTGAAACTTGATATGAGACTTGCAATATTTTAATATATCTTTTTGTCACATTTCAGCACGAGAGTAATGAACAAGTACCGACCCTTGATTCCAGTACACCAAGTTTTCACTCTAACCAAGAGGTAATAATTTCTTTGTAACAAGTTGCGTTGGCACTGACGGATGATAGGATCGTATGTTTACTGTTGATAGGATTTATAGGATCTTATGTTTACCCAACCCATCTGGGTACAGTTAGTACTGATCTTAATTCTATGATATTCTTGTTAGTCAGTTTTCATTGTTTTGCTTGACACGTGGCATTATATGTGTTTTAAAATAACAATTCCAGGATATCACATTCTTCCGGAGGAGGAGAGGTGGAAGCAGCAGTAAGAATATGCCTCATGATAAGTGGTGCCAAACAGTTCAGCTTGAGCCTGAAGTGATTTCAATGTCCTTCATTCCAATTTCATCACTTTTGAGTGGAATTGATGGGAGTGGATTCTTGGGCCATGCCATCAACCTATACCTACGTTGTAAGCAAAAAAGTCATCTTACTTAAATATGTATATACTTATCATCCTTTAGGAGATCTCTTATTTCATCCAATAGTTTAGTTTAGTTTCACATGCTCGGCTGAGAGATCACGCCATTGATATGCCACCTAATTTGGACACAAGCTTAGCTTCCAGAGTACCTCTTCCTCTTCTAGTGGGTAACCCTAGATGCTCAACCTATTTCTTGACTTGTCCTGTAGAGTCTTCCAATGAACGTTTTGGTCATCTTCACGATTACTTATAAAAAGTTAGCCACTCGATCTATCTTATATTATATTAATTTGATAAGCACTTCACTAATGATGCTTCAGGGGAGCAGGTCTAGTGTTGGCAAAAGTTCTAATGAGTTGGGAAGCATTTATTGTCCTTTCTCAAACTTTTGAGACCTAAGCATTGATATGATACGATTAACAGATAGAGTAGCACTCTTAATGCCATCACTTCGAGGTGTTAATATAATTACAGCAAAAGTACCATTTTTAGGAAATGCAAATTGTTATCACATGTCGGTGTTCACCTTACTGTTTGCATGCAGATAAACCACCAATTGAAGAACTTCACCAATTTTTGGAATTTCAACTTCCGAGACAATGGGCACCAGTATTTGGCGACCTTCCCCTTGGTCCAGATAAAAAGCAGCAAAATGTTGCATCTTTGCAGTTCAGTTTTCTGGGTCCCAAGCTTTATGTTAATGCTAATGAGGTACTGCTATCTTAAACTCAAATTTTTAGGCTTCTATCCTAATTATGGTAGACTGCAATTATTTGACAAAGAGAACACATTTTTTAGTTGTTTTGATGGCATAACCACAACTTGATAATCAATAGGATACAAACTTATCATGACTCCACTTCTATTTTTTTTCTTTATTAGCATCCAGTCTTGCTACACTTGGATCTGTATGTGAGTAACATGCTTTTTGAGGATAGTAAATCGGATTAAGAAAAATTGGGTCTTGATGATACACTCAATATTTGTGTAATGTTGGTCTCTGGTTTACATTGTAGATAACTTCATTGCCTTGCAGTTATGGCCAATGTTTTTGGCTGTAAGCAATTCTTAGCTGATTAAAACCAATGTGGGTCCTCCCAATACCTTTACGCATTTGCAAAAAACTGAGTGAGAGACACTCTTCCTAAAATTTACCAGAGAGGATGAGAAGCGACGAGTCAGTGTGCTATATACAACAGAACCTTTTGAGCTGAAATAAAGAGCCTTCCACTTTGATAAATCTAAGTCTTAGAAACTATAAGCGTAGATTTTTCTTGGGAAGAGGAATAACCAGTGTAGTGCTGGATAAAGATTTTAAACATTTTTCTTAGTAACTGATCGCTTGATTTCCCGCAAGTGAACGGGATCGTGAACAAGTAATAAAGTAGTGAATAGAGTGTCGAACCCACGAGTACTACGTGTTTGATCGAGTTAATTGTAACTTTAATCGAATAACAAACAAATTTTGTGATTTTTTTTATACTAATCCCTAAATTATCACTAAACTAATGAAAGCAAGTAAATGTATTTTTCAAATATATGAGATGCATTGCTAAGATATTGAGTCCCCTTATTATTTCATTTTTAGTGTAACAGTTAAAGTGACAATTTGAAATCATTCATGTTGGTTAATGTTCCTAATTTAATTGAAAGCCTCTTTCGATAGCGATCAAATCTATTCTCCTCATGTGACATTTCTATCTCTCGATAAAAAATGCAAACATGATAAATGCATTAACAAGCACTAGAACCCCTATTGAAACCATATAAAGTATAGAGGTACATCTCTATCCTCTATCGATCATTACAATGTTTATTATATTGTGCTTAAATCTTATTGTTTCTTTCGATAACAATAAAATTCACTAACAATTTAATTGGTAATCAAGCAATTGAAAAGAATAATAAAAACAATAATAAATATCCACAAATCAAATCAAATTAAAGTTAAAATAATTAATTAAAAACTAAAAATATCATAACAAGGGTTCATCTCATCCTAGCAATGTATAAAATTAGCCTAGCATATAGAAATTACAAGAAATCATATTTAAGTGAAAAGATATAACCCGAATTTTTGATAAATTGAGAAGATGAAGATGAATCTTGAAATCTTGAATCTCTTCAATGATTTTTTGATGAATCTCCACTTGCGCCTTCTCTTCTTGTCCAAAAATCAGGTTTGAATCTTCACTTGAATGAATTATTGCAAGTTCCTTTCAATTCTCTCACAAAAATTATGAATTTTTCTCGTTTAGTGTAATAATTTATAAATATTGGAGTATAATATGTATATAAGAGCTCCCTCAATATGTATTCTGCTGTCATGTATTTGTAGGAATCGAAAATCATTTCCAAATTGACTCTTAAAAGAGTTCCAATCGAACAAGGAAAGTTTCATTCACGTGCGGATTTTTTTGTCTCTGCACAGCAGTCGATATTTTGATTATAACTTTCTCTCTCGATATCCGATTGAAGCGATTTAAAGTGCGTTGGAAAGATAATTCAAAGGGCTACAATTTTGACAGATGTATAATTTTTCCAATTCGGATGTTTACTATGCCGAAAATAGGTTTCAATTTTCAACTAAAAATCTGGAATATATCTTGTGCAATTGAAAATTGATTTTGTTCATATTTCATTCATTTTTGAGTTCTAATTCCATCCAATTGTCTTCTAAAAATCTTTCAAGTATCATCTTTTGGTCCGAATCAACTATTGAATATTTGCAATTTGGTCATCTGATTTTGGATTTTGCCCCCTTTTCACCAATTTTCACTTCTTCTTTTTCAATTCTTCGTTCAACCATTGAGTTTCACCTATATAACATAAAATACAGCAATTTAGGATATATTTTTGTCAAAAAAAACCATCAAATATCGATATTTTAGGACTCCGAATAAGTGTATATCAGTAACTTCATCTAGAAGCTTTGTTATAGAGGTGCCACATGTATCATTTAATGTTGTCTTCAACAAGTTTATTTGAACCACCATGCTATTTTTTAACTTGCTGTCAAAATTTTCATTATTTTTTGCATCAGTGGGTTTGGTGTCAAACAAGAAAAGTCTGGACGTTGTTTAGAACGACTTATTAATTAAAATAAAGGTCTTATCGATTGAGAAAGTCTTGGACCAACCAAGAGGGACATACCCCTATGTACATGGTTATCAAAGTAATATGAGGTTTTACGACGAGTAAAGTGCTGGTGCTTCTGGACCCATGAAATTAAAAACAAACTCTATTTAATGTAATTATAAGAAACCTATGGATGTAAATCCAATGTGAATGCAATTTATTGGAGATTATAGTATCCTACCACTAGGAAAGGAAAAGTTATGGCAATCAATTACAAATAGTGAGGTTCTGCTTATTTCATACAACTGCTGAAGCATATTGATGTTTGACTTTTCCAATCTGATTATCTTATTTATCAATCTGTGCTTGAAATTATCTTTTTATACAAAGAAAAAATTTCTAAATCTACAATAAAGTTGGTAGTTGCGAGCATCTGATTCTCATCTTTAATTGTTCAAAATATGGTCACATTTTAATCTGTATCTTGGTTCATTTGGACTGACCTCTGCTTGCGATGGCTTGCAATTTCATTGTCAATGAGTTCTTCTGACTTGTATTCTCTGCCATATTGCTACGGAGATGAAGTATGCCTCTTGGTAGCTCAAAGTTGGGAGTAGTGATTCACTTGCCTATATCCCATCTTTAGTAGTGAGTAAGACATATCACCGAATTGAAAAGAATTAGCAGATTAATGAGTACTTTATTGTCATTATATCATACCTTTGCTTTGCTGACTCGTGAATATAGTTTAACATGCCCAACTTTAGTCGAAACCACACACATGGAAATGAATATTATTCTGCCTGGTTACTAGCTTTAGTTTTTAAGTTGCAGAGTTTGGTTAATCACATTTTTATATGGAATTGAGGCTGTGCTCCTTTGTTCTATCCTTTCTAACTAGATGCTGGGCAATCTTGCCATGTATCTTTCTTGATCATTGCTAAATTTTGATTCTCAGACGTTTCACAACTTTTAGTTAATAATTTTGCTGAAAATAATTTGGACAGGTTGAGGTGGGGAATATGCCAGTAACTGGGATGCGGCTCTATTTGGAAGGAAAGAAAAGTAATTGCTTAGCAATCCATTTGCAGCACCTTTCCTCTGTGCCAAAAAGCTTTCGACCTCATTATGAATCTGGTCAAAACTACAGTAACTCATATGACCGTAGATATTACGAGAAGGTTCAGGGAAAGAGCTTTTCTTATGTATGCAGTGCCCCAGTCGAGTCTGATGATGATCTCTCTATAGTTACTGGAGCAAGATTTGAAGTTTTGGAATCTGGCATGAAAAGTGTTCTGTTTCTACGCCTTCAATTTGCCAAAGTTGCTGGTGCAACAGTTGTGAAGAAACCAGAGTGGGATGGTTCCCCGGCCCTTGTCCAAAAGTCGGGAATTCTTTCCACTTTAATTAGTTCTAAGTTCTCCACTGGACATAAACCTCCTCCAAAGCCAGCTGATGTTAACATCAACTCTGCTCTATATCCGGAAGGTCCTCCAATGCCTGCACCAACTCGAAAGCTCTTGAGGTTTGTTGACACAACTGAGATGACAAGAGGACCACAGGACCCACCCGGTTACTGGGTAGTATCCGGGGCGAGGCTTGTGATCGACGGGGGTAAAATATCTCTTCGTGTCAAGTACTCTCTCTTAGCCGTGATTTTGCAAGATGAAGAAGTAGTATTGCCTGGCTAACAGCTGACCGTCTTGTACAAAAGTGATGGAAGTATAAGGAGGAGGAGCCGGAGCCGGAGCCGGAGCTGGAGCCGGAGAATTGGTATTTTTCTATTTCTTGTGCAAATTGTTAAAGCCCTCCCAAAGATTAATGCTTGATTTGAAATGGGAATTTGGAAACAATTTTTTAGTCATTTGCAATCTTCTCCTGGAGTTATGTGATCATGTCCATACGGATTTCTTGTATGTAATTATTGCTGTAATATTTGGAAATATATAAATATATGTTTACCCTTACAAATGTATTTTTGGAGAATGTGTGGATAAAAAGTATAGAAAAGTTATGATTCACGTACAAAATTATTTTATTGAAAGAATGTGAGGTTGAAAATGAGTTGACGTGCAAAATATTATTATTTTTTGGATGAAATCCATCATTAATGAGAAGATACGTGGGTTAATGAAAGGTTAAGAACAAATACGATATTCATACAAAGATGATTTTGACACTTGCGTTCTACAAATTGTTAAACTATCTAAAATCTTAAATGGTAATAAAAGGGATATTTCTATATAAAAAAATATATAATAAACATGGCATTGATGCCATATAAAGCGTAAACTGCTATCTAAAAGTTGATTATTTGTATTTATATCTTGAAATTGTGCAGCCGAACTTCTAAGAGGATGTTGCAACCTACACGGTGAAAGCAACACCATGACCAAGTGTCGATGCCATGAAATAGGAAGAAATAGTCACACTCTCCGAAAGTAAGAATATTGTCATTTGCTTTTCGACAATTATAATTCAATAAGTAAAAAAGTTGAAGCAAATAGTGATTTTATCTAAAAAGATCAGGAGTGGAGGACGAAAATAAAGGCATGCCAACGTTATGAAAGTTGTAAAGAAAGATGGAGGTTCAGCCTTCACTTTTTTAACCACCCTACCTACTCCTCCTCAACGTACCTACCCCATCCCCAGGCCGTACAAATAAAGAATACCTGAATTGTAGGAGACCCCGTCTTTTATGTTTCATCAGCACACAATCTCTTATAATTCAACAGCACATGATCTGGGGTGAATTCTTACCATCCAAATATGCAGAGACATGAATTTATCTCATTTAGTACCAAAGAAAGAAACATTGATCAAACAATGATGTTCCAAGAATCCTGATATATGCTAGATACATCTTCAAAACCTCATGAATATGTAATATTTTCAGCAATTATTCTCCTGATTTCTTTCCCCAACAAACTTACTATTTATTGGTAGTGTATTGCCTTCCTGATTTGATTCCAGGAGTGCATTAAATTCCAAGAATTCAACAATGGAGAAGCCTATTTGACATCACCACCTGACGATTTTCTTCTTTTGTTCTCCTCATTTTCGTTGGAATAACAGTAGAATTCGTTGAATTTGAATAGAAAATGGATCTTTTCAAGAGAGCCAAGACAATCCGACTGCGCAGCTACAAGGATAAATACCTAATAGCCGAAGATGATCAAGAATCTGTCTGCCAACATCGTGATGGAACTACAAATAACGCACTCTGGACCGTTGAATTCGTTCAAGGAAGAGACCTTTTGCGCATCAAAAGTTGTTATGGAAGATACCTCACAGCCTCAAACATCCCATTTCTTCCCGGGGTTACTGGAAAAAAAGTCATCCAAACCCTGCCAAGCAAATTTGAACCAGCCACTGAATGGGAACCTTTGAGGGATGGAATGCAAGTCCGGCTTAGAACATTGTGGGGCGACTTTTTACGCCCAAATGGCGGCCTTCCCCCATGGAGGAACTCTGTCACACACGACATTCCTCATCGGCACAAATCCTACAACAAGATCTTGTGGGATGTTGAGGTGGTCGAGACCTTCCCAATGCATCATTGTACACGTTCAGGTTCTGCATTCTTCAGATCAAGATCTTCAGTTTCTGCATAATTTGCTTTTCCAAAACCAAAGCAGAAAAAAAAAATTATGAGTATTCGTTACAAAAACCATAAAGGTTGCAGTTCTTCAAATACGTTGTAATTAATGCATATTGAAATTGGTCTTTGAAAATCAGCAGCACATAGATTTCTCCCAATTCTTTGGGGTCTTATTATTGCACTATGGGATTACATGATCTTTGCCTGCTGTTCCATTAGGACCAATTTAAGAAAGCAAAACAATCACTCGTACCCGTGTTTGTAAGATCACAAGACTGGTAGAGAAGGCAGATTTCATTTCTGTTTGTTGGTTTGTTCTCATTGAGTTAGTTATCTCAACGAGTCGAGCCCGAGCCCAAAAAAAAAAGCTCGGGCTCGGCTCGAGTTTTTTCCGACCGAGCTTTTTTGGCCACGAGGCGAGCCCGGCCAAAAAAATGAGGCTCGGCCCGAGCCCGCTCATTTTTTTTTATTTTTTTGCTGCCCAGGCAGCTTTTAGCTTTTTTTTTAAAAAAAAAAATAAATATGTAGGTAGGTAGGCACTTTATTATTATTATTTTTTTAAAAATACGAGCCGGGTCGTTTCGTCCCGTGTGGCTCCCCGAGCCATATGGGCTGGCCCAGCTCGGGCCGATGCCCCAAAATGAGGCTCTGCCCGAGCATCGGCTCATCCCTACATTCAGTGTTTTCTTGGTTGAAATTGGGGAAAATTGCATTTCTCTACCTTCAATCAGTTGTATTGTATCCGCAGGTCCCATCTCGTATGGGGCTGGGATTACCCAGTTAGGCGGGCAAACGGGGTGGGGTCATTGCCCTGAAGATGGTGAGGGAAACACAGTCCTTGCCCCCATTCGTTTAAACTTAATTTCAAATTTAGGTCCCGTTTAATCCACATTATTATCTCATTAAAATGAAAAATATGACCATTATCTTTCACATCAACATTTAAATTTAAATTTTCTCTCTCTTGTATGAGCCCCACTAACGACTATATTTTTCATTCTCATTCTACAATAATTTGGCTCAAACAGGGACTTAAACTTTTTATCGAATAAAAAATAAAAGATTTATCATCATTTTTTAAAAGAGAACATAAATTGCTCTAGACAAATTGGAAAAAAAGTAATAATATTTACTAACTAAGGGCATGTTCGGTAGAGATTAAAATCGAATTGAAATTGAAAAATCAACCGTTATTGTTGATTTTTATTAAACGAGTGAGACCCAATAACGACTATATTTTCAATTTTAATTTGATTAAAATCTATACCGAACACACCCTAAAGATATAAAACAAATAAAAGCAAAAAATAAAATAAATGAGACGATAAATTGGGCAGATGATTTGCCCCGCCCAACTAGTATGAGAACGTGGTAAGATGACAAAAATATCCGACTAGTGAGAATGATCGACCCCTCCCATTGCCATCCCTATTAGGAATTATATTGTATCGACAATTTTTTTAGACAAAATGATTATACAAAAGAAAATAATTGTTATAAAGAAGTTGTAAAATTTATTGAGTCTTTTAGGGTTGTATAGATGAATTGGGAGTCCTTGGGTTCGAGTATGAAACAAGAAGAAAGAGTCGTCGGATTTACGTTAGCCTGTCATCTAGCTGATGCTTGAGTGAAAAAAGCAAAATCATTGTCGTTCGCCTGTCCTCGAGCGTCATTAGTCTGACACTGGTGCAATGATGTTTTACATGAAACTCTAGTTCACGTTTTTCAAAAATTATATCTATACTATACAACCAAAATACTTATTATAAATATCCAATGATCATTACGTTTTTATTTGTGATTGATCACTATTTTACATCCCTATAAAATCAATCCAAGATCCAAAAACATATCCAAACATTGAGATTAATCACTTGTTTCTTAATGTCAATCAACCACAAGTTGGGTAAAACATCAAACTCAAATAATCTAAAACATCAACTTCTAAAATACAATTAGAAATGTACTTTCTCAATAGCTTTTCGAGATTGCTGAAAATTGAGGGATGTTAGATCAGAAGCACGGGAAGAGTACAAGAACGGTGTTCTTGGTGATTCACGTGAGATATATATAATTTCAAAAAATCGGGAGTAGGTATGAGTGAAACGCATTCCAACAGGTCTTAAAGTTTGCAGGAATTAGATCATCAAGTTTCGTGTGTTTTCTAAGCTGGATGTCTATAGTGAAAACTATTGGTTTGATCCCGAAGTTTTTTACTGACTTTTCTCTGTCATTAATTCTTTGTGTTGTTTACATTATTGATTTCGTACAAGCCATCAATTCAACATACGATAAATTGACGTGATTGATTAATCATTTAGAAATAATTAAAAAGCGACTCGTTGCTTTTAATCGTGTAATTCCGCACATTGAATCGTGATTGTTTTTTCTTGTACAGGAAATCACAATTTCGAAAACAAAGATAATATCTTGCAAGTTGCAAACATACAAGGTCAATATAGAGACAATCGAGAATCTAAAACAGCATACATAAATTCTTTGCAGTTTTCTACACTGCAAACGAACTGCACAATTCGCATAAGAAAAAAGTCACCTAAAATAAAAATGATGGTGTGAATATAAATACAGTGTAATTCAATTATGTTGAAGTCAACTAAGCTCTTATCATGAATGTCAAATTGGCGAGTCATAACCCAGAAATCAGAATACAACCATAACATTGTACAGAATCAAAATCTGTAGCAGCAACTGCAGCTTCAAATTAATGGAGAAACGAATCGCAGCCCTATTATTCTGTTTCCTGCTATTACAATTTTCACCCGCACACTCCAACACAGTATGCATTATCGGCAGTGGCATCGGTGGCGCCTCCGTGGCGCATTTCCTCCGCCAATACTCCGCCGCCTACCACTCGTCCCAGTCCCCAATTGCTCAAATCAACATGTTCGAGGGAAAAGGCGTCGTCGGTGGACGCATGGCCACCGTGACAATTGCTGGTGAGACTTTCGAGGCGGGTGCCTCCATTCTGCATCCCAAGAATTACCACGCCGTGAATTACACCAAATATCTTGGCCTTCAATTGAAGAATCCGAAGTCGAGCGACGATTCTCTCTCCTTGGGGATCTGGGATGGCCATAAATTTGTCTATAAAACATTCAACTCGAAGTCAAAGCTACCAATTGTTCAACGCTTGGTATCCCTTGCAAATTCGATTATGATGTTTTTGCGATACGGATTCTCTCTCTTTCGTATGAGTAGCTTCGTCGAGGTATTAAACCAATTGTCGTGTTTAATTTATTCAAACCAGTTACATGTGGGTGGGTACCTCTGGGGTAGCAAAAGTTGCCATGTTTAAAGAATTAAAGGGTTAAACTTTAAAGCATAACACCTTGTTGTTCTCCTTGCTTTAGCAAGAAGGAAATTTTGTATGGAATTATTTGTATTTGACTATTGAAGCATCTCCCATCCGCCAAATGTATAGGAACACTGCAATACATGGTATAACAATTCTATGCTGAATATTTTGAAGTAAAAACAACATATTGGTGCAGTTTAGTTGCTTTGGAAACAAGTGGTTTATCTGGCTTGCTGTATATTATGACGTAGTACTTACTGCAGCATTGAAGTAAATTATTTTGTTACCGATTTACACTTTACCTCTTATACTTCTGATTTATTGGAACTATATTCCATGAGTAGATATATCTTAAAATATTTATTTACTTGTCCTTGTACATAAATTTGTTTTGTATGTGTGTATTGCTTGTGGTGCGGCTATGTTTGGACAGTATTTCACATATGAGATAACTTCTCTACATGATTTTTTGAGTTTGGCAACACGGGAAATGCTGTGGCGATATTACTAGTGCAGTGCGTAATGGTTTGGTTTTGGTGATATGATGGTATAAATGTTTGTAGGTGACAGTGAATAACTTTTTGAGGTATTACGAAGGTTTCAACTCCCGTCCTGTGTTTGAGAGTGTGGAGGAGATGCTTAAATGGGCAGGACTGTACAATCTGACAACACGGAGACTTGGAGAGGAATTAGTGGAAGCAGGGTTGTCTCCTCTACTCATTCAAGAGCTTGTCACGGTGAGATACTGTTTCTCATATTATAATTTCATATGTTTTAAGTAATCTGTTCATGATGAACTCAGACCTTAATAGGTTTCCCTCTGCTGGTCAGTAGCCATGCCTTTGTCACCTAGTCATTGCCCCTCTTCTGGCTCCTATATCTTGTTTATTGCTGTTGCACTTTTGAATTCAGCCTGTTTTTAATTCATATCTTTACTAGGAAGCTATTTTTTTCATGATACATCCCTAGTGCAAATAATATAGCGCATGTCTGCAGGAGAAATAATCTTATTGTGTCCAGAAATAGTATCATTGACACAGACCTCACTACATATAATCAATAAACCTTGCGTTGCAGGTGGGAACCAATCATATGTTCCTTCACCACCCTGCGAGCATTTTTGAAGTCTAGTTTCTCAGTGAAAGCATTAAGAGAATGATCTACAATAGGTTTTTGAGAATAGATATAGCTGGGCCCAGTTAAACTGGAGTTGTTTATAAACTGGGTAGATTCTTGAGCTTGCTAGAGACACAGCCACTAATACCCATACTTTCTCCACTTCTCTTAATATTAGTAACCACCCTGGTTCACTTAAGATGGATAAGTCTTACGAAGAGTATGAGTACTTATCCCGTTCATTCTTGGAGAACCATGATGAAGTGGCCTGATGAAAAAGATTGCTTGTGGATCACCAAGTGATCAAGTTTTGTGTTGCCATAGTTGCAAACTCTTTAATGTGATGCCTGCATTATTCTTCCAATACAACCATGGTAAAAGCTTCTTGCTAGTTTCTTTCTTCAAGGAATAAGGATCCTGTCTGATGTGACCTCAGGAGGAGTGGGAGGAGGAGAGTAATTTCCAAGGTTGACCAGTGATAGCCAGTAGTCTGAGTTTGTAGCTTGCCTGCCTGCCTGGTGAAAACAAAAGGAAATCAAAATTCGGAAACATTACTTTCTTACTTAATTTCATAAAAATCTAGAGGCTACAGATTTAGCATCTACAGACCTACCTTGGACTAGACTATATGTACTTCTTTGGGTCCTTGAATTAAATACACAGAATATTGTGAGATTTCATAAACTTAGGTCCCATTTGAAAGTATATTTGATTTCATTTTTCTTGTTTTGTTTTTGTGCATATGGGATTGGGCTCCGGGGCTTGTTAGAAGAAAAAGAATGCTCTTTTTCGCCTGCTTTCAATAGCACCTTCAGATTACATAACCATCAAATGGAATGAACAGAAAACAAATTTAGTGTAATGAAAATGCTTTGGGAATGAGGGAAACCAAAGTGTTTCTTGTTTTTCGACATATAGACCCGTTTGTTATAAAATTACTCAATAATTTTTGAAATCTTCTTGAAAAAATTTATTCTTTTCCAATTCCAACACTCCAAAAGGGCCGGCCCTTTTCTTCATATTATGGTGATCTCCTATACTTCTATTCCATTGCTCCTTCTCCTCTTTGATCTAAAATTTGGTCCATGTGTGGAAATTCTGATACTTTTAGGACCAAGCTACTGCATAATTTAAGCAGCTTGAACTTGACATGTGATTTTGGATTTTGAAATAATTTAGAATTTATATTTCTTGTACAGGTTATAACGAGGATAAATTATGGTCAAAGTGTTAACATCAGTGGACTTGCTGGTGCAGTTTCCTTGGCTGGATCTGGAGGCGGTTTATGGTCAATTGAAGGAGGGAACTGGCAGATGGCTGCTGGATTGATCAACAGATCTGATGTTGTATTGCACCTTCATGAAGAAATAGATTCTGTCTCTTATCTAGGAGATGTTTATGTGCTCAACTCCACCCAAGGGAAGAGTTATAACTGTGGAGTTACAGTGGTAGCAACACCCTTAGATGAGCTGAATATTGATTTCAATCCTAGAATTTCAATTCCTCCAAGGAAATTACAGCACACGCATGCAACTTTCGTTAGGGGTCTCTTAAGTCCTGTAAGTATATGGGATTCTCTTTAACATCATTCTTGTCCTTGCTTATCCCTTTTATATTTTTGATGTATCCAATTTAATTATGTGCTGTGAGCAGGCATATTTTGGTCTGAACTCACTTTTGGATATCCCAGACTTGGTAGGCACTAAAGAGTCTCCTGATGTACCATTCTCGAGCATCAGTATTCTCAAGCAACATGAGAATGATATGACTTACAAGGTATTCTCTCGTGAGCCAATGACAGATGCCTTGCTGGACGAAGTTTTCAGATATACTTCTTGGTTTTCCTTGCAGTAATCATTTGCTTAACGGCTGGAGAGCTGTGAAATTGATTCTATTTATTTATTGCATTATGTCTGAAAAATGGATTCATAAAATCAACACCAAGTTTATGAGGTACGACATTTAATTACTGCTTCTTGTTACTGCCTGAATACATAGACAGTTGGTCAGCCAGTTTGAACAGTCATTTCTTGTATGCAGAGAATTTGTTTCAAGTTTTTGAAATAGCTCATCTTCTGTTTTCACAATGTATTCCTGATAAAGGGTATAGATCCTAGTCCAAAACTTCACGTTGGTTATTTATTTTTCATGACATTTAGGCAATTATATACTGTCCTTGGCCTGTTGTCATTCTCATTTGCTCAAGTTCTCCCTTTTTTTTCTTAGATTCTGTTTCGGAAAATATAAGCATGTCAAGCTGTTTCCTTGCCATTAGGCTTCTGCGTTCCCGTCCAGAGTCATTGATTAGGTCCTTTTCGTTGTTGGTATTTTGGCTGATGTTGGGCTGACGACATGGGATTCCATAAATCTTGTGCCGACTGGTTAGATTCCCAATATCACACTCAACCCAATACTTGTACTCCTTACATTTCAGGATGTTAAATATACATTTGAAAATATGATCACTGAGAAGTTGGTCGATATCTTGTAGCATGGACCAATCAAGTTTACAGGAGAAACTCTGTTAAACTTGCTCTCATTTGTTATTATTAGTCCAACTATCAGTAGCCTTTGTTCCTCATCTTTCTCTTGACATTTGCATCTACAGTACAAGAGAGAGAATCAAAATCGACTGGGCTGCTTATCCTCATTATCATGCTCCTGAGAAATTCGCTCCCTTTATTTTAGATAGTCAGCATTTGTACTATGTGAATGCATTTGAGAATGCAGCCAGCACCATGGAAACAAGTGCTGTTGCGGCTGAGAATATAGCCCGACTTATTCTCTCGAGATTATCCCGGGGAGTGGACTTGAGTTCATCAAACTTGAAGAGCGTTGGCAGCAATCCATCCGAATTGCATTCAGAGTTGTAATTTCCAATGTAATTTGAGCGAGTTTCTGGTGTCTCGACTGCACCAGGGAGCCAAACTGGGAACTTGGATATAAAATTGTCAATGCATATTTGGAGTTGACGAGCTCTTTTTGTAAGTTATTTCAATCCATAATCACCCGTGTCTTGATTCGGGAAACTGCCCTTGAGCAGATCATACGATTTGTTGTATCAATGTAATGGTCTTGTGCTTGGATCTCTTATAGGCATTCCAATACCTATTTCTGTGAAAATGCAAGTAATTATTTCAGTTTTATCTTCTTGATGAAATCTGATGGATTCAGTTTCTTTGGCCTCAACACATAGCCTACTTTTCTGGTTTTTTGATTTTCTTATTCATAATCTTATTACAAAAGGCTAAATGTATAGACGTCACATTTTTCTTTGTAAGTGCACCATATTTTAATTGCGCGTAAGGATCTTAATCTTTACTCATGGTCACACTTATATCTTCAACTTTTTAATTGCATTCTTATAATCAATCTTTCATGAATTAGCACATTTTGTCCTAATTATGATTTCGTTCAAATATTCTGTTAGGAGGGAGTAAAAAGACTTATTGTCACTTCAGATTTTTAAATAAGCAAAAATTGAATAAGTAAATAAATAATAATTGTGATTAAACATTGTCTCTCATTTTAAAGCGCGTTAATATTTTCAGCGAAAATCGTCATTAGTGAAAAGCTTTGAGATTGATAGTCCCTCCAGATTTTTAAATAAGCAAAAATTGAATAAGTAAATAAATAATAATTGTGATTAAATATTGTCAATAATTTTATAGGCGTTAACAGAAATTTTTAGCGAAAATCGTCATTAGTGAAAAGTTTTGAGATTGATGCTCCTTCCCCATGTTTTAATTGGTATCGGATGCGGGTAGTGTTTCGCGCGGAAGTTCGGGCCTCGCTAACAATTAAAAGATTCAGACGATTGTGTAAGGAACAAACCTCTCGAGACAAAGTCCCAACAAAGGATATTTTATTTATGAAGATTATGGTTGACAAGAACCGAAATGCCTCCAAAGAGCATAAGTACACTGAATAATTGAAAGTTTAATGAAAAGAAACGAAATTACATATTTTCTGTTCGAGAGTGATTTGATCGGGAGGCCTTGCTTCTCTATCTTCTCTTCTCTTTTATACATTATCTGACAATTTTCTTGGAGGATCTTTTAAAACTGCCTATCGCTATAAAACTACCCACTTTCTGCATAATAGATGACTTGTTGAGAAACTGCCGCCTTTAATTGCTACCAATACTTCCATCACTTAACTATTTTCAACCGAGACTCCAGATCGTGGACTGTGATAAAATCATTCGTTAACTGTTTCAATAATCGTTGCTTTGGATGATCCACAAGACATTACACTCGTCTAGCTCTTGGACGTATCGCGGGTTTGAACGATAACGATGTTATACTCGCTTAGATCTTGGGCGACGAGCTAATTTGAGCGATGATTGGCTTCATGTACATAACTCTGTCATTGAGAGTCAAGCAGGCTTTTTGATGGGCCTCCACTACATAACTTATTGGATTTTGGGCAACTAAGGGATATGGTCTACGTAGGGATGGCAAAAAAATTCGATATCGTGGAGTCCCGCCCCTAACGGGACGGGGATTACCCGCTTAATCAGGTATTCAGGACGGAGAATTTTGCCCCGAGGCGGGTTCGGGGCGGGGACGGGTAACGAGCGCCCCGCCCCATCCCCGCTCCGTCCTCGCCCCGTTTAATTTTTTTAAATCTTTTTTTAAGAATTCAA
>CAIGRF010243695.1:44657-69175 GCA_903798235.1 Fraxinus ornus
TAAATTTATTTGTCTCAATCTAATGAATGTGGGAAATAATATAAATTATCAAAAACTTTTTAAAAAAAAAAAAATTTAAACGGGACGGTAAACGAGACAAGAGCACCTACCCTACCCGCCCCGCCTTAAACGGGTAACAAGGCGGGGGCGGGAAATTTGCACCCCCGCCCACCCCGTTGCTATCCCTAGGTCTATGTAAGTTGATTCTTAAATCATTAAATAGTTTGAATATATTATTGGTGATCAACTACTCTACCAGAAAATATAGGTAGGGGACGATAACACAACCAGGTCAATAGGTTGAGGACCAACCCTTCAATTTCCCCAATTACTAAAACAAATAAAAGTCTTCAAACGATAATACCAGTACTAATCTTTGGCCTTTTTTTCACCTTTTTTCGGTTAAAGAGGCCATTTAAACAAAAATAATCGTATATAAATGCAAGCTGTGGGAGAGATATAGAGAGAGAAAGAGAGGAGAGAGAGGAGAACAAACACGTAGGTATTCAGTGGCGAAAAAACGTACCATCACCGCTTCTCTCTTTCTTCTCCCAAACCCCGTTTCGCGATTCTCTTTCTCCGATACGTACACATTACTTTCAATTACTCAATCAAAACAATTCATTATTTCTGGTAAAACTCTCCTCCTTGTTAAATCCGCTTCTGGCGGGAAATAATTTGTCTATTATTTTTCACATTGACGAACTGAAAAAATTGTTTTTTTTTTTTTTGGGTTTCTGGGATCTTCTGTGCTGTTTAGTTATTGCTTATAGCATCGATGAGCCTTAACTACATGAATGTATTTTATGTTATTCAGGAGTAATTTTAAATGTCAAAGTTCGGATTTTTTATTTTTTTTTCCTGGGGTTTTTTTTCCGGCATTGTGAACTGGCCTTTTGATTTCTTCATAATTTTGTAGGTTTTATCGTCTGTTCTGTTCTTTACCATTTCTTGAGGATTTTTTCTGCATTCTCATTATTTTTTCTTCATTTCTTCGTTTAGTTTGTTTTCCACCTTTCTGACGGATCCTTAATTTTTTGTGCTTTCTTTATTTTCCAGGATTTGAAGTTGAAATTCCCAGAAAATTAAGAGCGCAAAGAGAAATGCCTCTCTACAAAAGGAAGCCATTTTCTCTGGTGGAGAAGCCCAATGATTTAAAGCCTCAAGAGCTCGTCTTTCAGGTCCGGTTTACGAAAGAAATCTTCAGAGATTATAGGTAAAATTCTGTATTCATTTTATTTTTAACGTTGGTGTGTCATGTGCTATGTGTTCAAAAATTTTGCATTGACTGTTATCTTTAATTCAATTCTTCAATATTCAGTGAATATTTGAAGAGGATTAATTTATATCGAAAAAGAGTGTGGACATGCAAAGCTACGGGGAAAATTAACTTGACCTATGAAGAGGCTTTGGTTTCAGAGAAAGAAGCTGCAGAAAAGATCCAAAATTTCCCCAAGGAGTTAGTGCCTCCCATGCTTCGTGAAGTTTAATTCAGTAATTTCTCTATCCTTATTGTTATTAGCCGTTTTATTGAAGTTTAAGTGCCTCCCATGCTTCGTGAAGTTCAATTCAGTAATTTCTCTATCCTTATTGTTATTAGCCGTTTTATTGAAGTTTACTTTCTAATGTTCTATTTTATCTTTGAAAAAATGAGCCTACATCTTGATTTTGTTTGATTTATTGATATTGAGGTATTCTTTAACCTTAATTAATATAAGGTTGGTGCTAAATGATTTAATCAGGTCAAACTAGTGAAGTTCCAGGTAGTCAGGCATCAGGCGATGTGTGATTGTACGCAACAAGAATCTACTGACCACGAGCATAATTATATATTTATATTCTTTTAATATGCAAGTTTCGTTTTCTGAACTGGTTTCTTAATTTGATCCATATGATCCTTTGTGTAGAGTTTAAGTAGGAGAAGCCAAAATCTTATTATAATGCCGAACCTATGAGCATTGATGATGAATTATTCAAAAGACTATGCGCGTGACCAGAAAAAAAAAATGATTTCATAGACGGTATTGATTTGAAAAATCGCTTTTTTCCAGTATCAGCACTTAAGTTACTGTCTCCTTCACATTTTACAGAACTCTGAGTTCTTGCCCGAAATTAGTTCGCTCCTCTATACTTGTTCTTCTCATCACCGTTCCCATCCTTCTACCAGTGCCATAGCCCTTATGTCTTCTTGGCCAAAAGACACCCAGGGAACTCACAAAACCATTTTTTTTTTACCAGCTTATGTTAAAACTACTATTCTCACACTTTATCAGCCATTCATTGGATGAGTTTGGGATTAGAAGAAAGTTTTCGTAGGTCCACTACTTCCTAAGGCCTTTCACTTAAAAATAAGCTATTGTCTACTATAAAAAGATATGAGATTCAATTTAGCTGTTTGTCGGATGAGCCTTAGAAAAAAGCATGAAACGGAGAAGGGATGAGAAAAAGCCTCTTGCAAAGATCTACTTTCTGAAATGTATGGCCCGCCATTTTTTTCAAAATATGTAGAAAGAGAGATTGCATTGGGAGAATAGGTAGGCCTCAAGATTGAGGTACAGGTATGATAGCTGTAGCATGGAAGTAGAGAGCTTTGCGTGAAAGCGAACTATGGAAGTAGATCACTTTTGGGAGTAGATCGGAAGTTTGTTTGGTCGAACGAACTTTAAGAATCAAGTGAGACATAGGCTTAGTAAAATTTACACCCAGTCTTGAATAGTTCACTATTGCTCCAGTTTATGCCAGGATCCACAACACCTAAGAGTCTGAAGCTTGGCCTCAGGGACCAAAATCTCTTTCAGCCTTACCTGCAATGCCCAACATCTTCACTAATGTGTTAATGAGATGAAGCTTTGTCTGAATTAATAGCAGGAATTTGTCGGTCACAGAGAATCAGAACTAAAATCTTACAGATTGGAGAAGTGGCCGATTGGAGCTGCCAGGGGAAGTTAAAATATAGTGAAACTTAGATAAGTAGGGTTGCACTCCATGACAATGTGGTAGATTGCATTTTGAAATGCCCAATTTCGTGGTGTGAAACATTTTTCACTATATATGTTTTGTGTCATTAATGTGATAAAGACAACTTAAAACAGAAAAATGAGACCAATTTTACTTTAAATATTCTAATTTCGGCTCAAAAGAGTTTGATTGAAAGCCTGTTTGAAAGGTGAAAAATCACTTCTGAGACCTGAGGCATTATCGTATTGTTGGGGGTAATATATTTGGCTGCTTCATCCTCTTATAGACTTGAAGTACTGTTCACCTCACTTGAAGACACCTTTAAGTTTCACTCTTGATGCTGGCTTTTAGCTTTTAATAATAATTCAACATGTACTGCATTGAGTTGTCATTTTTCTAAAACATTCTTCAATTATCTTAGCATGCAATTTTGGGCTCTTTATATTAACAAGAATTTGATTTATGTTTATGACAAATATAATTCTGTTTAGAGTTTGATATAATCATGTTTTAGAAAGGCGATTGTGAAGCATGCTTTGAGGAACTGAAAATTAGCATCTGGGCTCGAATAACTTTTGAGTATTCATTAAGCTTACGCTTCAACTGATTGAGACGCAAGCCTCAATGTGCACACCTCTCATTGTTTATGGTGTTTTGGATTGGGGCCCACTATGATTGAAAACCTACATATTTTCTTTGGTTGACCACGTTTGGAAAGCCCAACATGTGCTGGTTATATCAGCCATGAATGATAATAAATTATAGATTGAAACCATCCCAAACATAAATACAATACACATAGAGCTTTCTCACCAACTGTAGAACTGTTCAACATCGACTCACTTTCTCACCTACATATTTTTTATTGTTTTTGGTTGTTTCTTCTCATGGATGATAAACTATTTTGTCTCATCTTCTACTTTCTACTTTCTTCTTATGTTTAGAAGAAAAACATGATGATGGATAGGTACATGATCCATGAATGCTCTAACTGATGATAAATGAATTGATTCTAAAACTAAATTTTATCATTATTGGAAAAAATAAATAGACTTGAGATGGAATTTAAAATATGCTAATATTCTATTGCAATTCCTAGAAAATTCTTATTTTTATATTTTTTTTGGTTGACGGTGAGGCTTATGCCTCAAAAAGCCTCAAGGCTTAAACATTGCCTTACAAATGAAAAAAAGCCTCAATACCCGATTTAGCATTTTTAAAAACTGGGTATAACTTTGTTTGCTAAAGATGGATAGGAATTTATGCAAATTCTGTCCATAGTGATGGTTGTGGATTCCAGCTGAAATAAAGTGTGAATGGGGGTCAGGAAGTTTGTTTTTTTTTACCAACATTCTGCTGTTATTTTCAGAGTCACTTGGAGTCAAATGTCTTGTGGTTATTGAGAAGGATCTTGACAAAACAAATTTGAGCATTAAGCATGGACCATTGAAATTGATAACCTGTTGACAGAAAATGCCAAGACTGAATTTACCTCCGACCATATGATGCTCATTGATGATATTTATTGATAATAAATGGCAAGATGAGTTGCATCTTGTCACGTGAGTTTCATAGCTGACTAATTAGTAAATTATACTTTTGGAAATTGACTTCACTTTGGTATCTCCATCTTTTTTCTCCACGAAGCTTGCACTGGCTCATTGTTAATGTGTACTGGATTGAGGTATGCATCTTGATGATAATCAATGAAGTTGGTTTTGTACATCAATATCAGTAAAACTATGGTATCAACTGTTTTATGTTGCCAGCTAGGCTCTGTTTTGCACCATTTCACATAAACATGTTTTATATACCTGGTGTGTTGATGTTTCTATGCTGTTTAAAATGATTGGTTTTGCTACTCTATATGGTATGGTCATGTGATGAACTTAAATTCGCAGGAATGCTTGTGGCCAGAAATTTTCTGCAAATTTGTGTTTGTAAAGCATTGTTGACGAGTGTTAGGATGTAGTTATGATTTGGTTATTGCTCTAAGTTTCAAAAATTTGCTGGATTGTGCCAAAAAATTGAGTTGACACAAAAAGGAGGGCTTCATTCTATTTGATCTCAGCTTCAACAACTTCCTTGTTTATGTCACAAATTTGATTGGTTTTCCTTTTTAACGCTGATAAATGTAGCTGAAGCCTTTGAAGATCAAACACGGACGACAGAGCAATNCGTTGCTTTGAAGATCAAACACGGACGACATAGCAGTTTAGAGAATTTTTCTACTTCGCTTTGTATACTTGGTTTAAGGCTGCAACTATTAGTCCGATAGAAGGGTTGCCTAATTTTTTAGTGTTTCTATCTTGTTTAAACTGATAATGCACTCCTTGTGTATTATTTTTTGATTTTGATTTATAATATAACGCGATTACTACCTTTCAAAAAAAAATATAACGCGATTACCTATCAAAAAAAAAAAAATGTAGCTGCAGCAAACACTTGAGAAATCCATCAATTATATGAGCATCAGAAGAAAATGAACACTTCTTGATGTGAAAATATCAAAAGTCTTATTCAGTTACGGACATCATAGAATGCAAACCCGTTTTCTCAGGTGTATGGAGAAGATAATGCCATCTCCCTCAGAATTAGGATATACAGTGTCCTTTACTGTTTTTTCAACCACCAAATGGTGGGTCTCCTTCACCCTGTAGGCCTTAGATAAGTGTAGTGCTTAACCTTAGTAATACTCTTGACAAAGTAGGGTGGTGGACTTGCACTCTTTATGAAGTAGCACAGACCAAGTAGAAATTTGCAATTAATTCACGCAATGAAAATTCTCAGTTTGTGCACTGGCAAATGCCAGTTCAGAATGTCACCAGTATGTCTTAAATGACCACGGATTTTGACTTGATATTGAGATTTAATTTTCTTGATCAAAGAGGCATAGCAATAAAAGAGGAGCTTGAAAAAAGTAAGTCAGCCACTTCCCTTTTATATACATTGCTTAGCTTATCTGCTGGTGAACAACCCATGCGGTATTTGGGATGTAGTGTTTTCTCTTATATTTCTTATTATAGAAGATTCCCACCATACATCTTCACTAAGACTTGGTCTTCGATATATCGGCGTACGTCACGTTTCAAGTCCACTAGGGTGATTTGGAACTGGTCATGTCAGTATAGTTCCTATTACTTACCCTTTTGTCATTTATTTTGTTTGAGATTATTGGTATTGAGGACTTTTATCTCAAGCCGGCAAGTATCAGAGAACCCTTATTTGCTGAATGATCTAGGTTAATTGATTCATGGTTGCAAGAACGTTGGAGGAAGTTGGGTTTACTGAAGGATTAAATGTGGCTGCATATTGACTGATGCTGCAATGCTGAATTTGTCCACTTTTTATTAAATTGATATGTAAAGTTGTACTATCTTTTATCGTCTAGATAATTTATTTTAAGTGAATATTTAGTTATTTAACCTTGAAATTACATAATCATAAAGTAGCAGCCCTAATTGCCATCTTTATACCTGATATACTTGTAAGTTATACTGCTTTCTTAACAATGAAGAGAAACATGGTGACTAGTTGACATAACAAGGCTTTGCTTTAATTGTATATATGCTTTGACGATTTTGGGATACCATGAATTTAAAACTAGTTAGCCCTCTTCCAACATCCCTTGCCCCCTCACACTTTAAGCTCGGGATTGGGAGCTCAACTCTAGAAGTCATTAGACAAATTGCCGATATGCCATCTAATGGGGACTTAAAAAGTTCAAAACTGCCCGTTTCAGTTCGTTTTAGGTGGCTCATCTAGCTTTTTTAACTTATAATGTCTTGGAAATTCGAGTATGAAATTAAGTTCTAACTGTCAAAAGAGGGGAACAATCTCGAGAAATTCTATCAAAATTGTTATTTTCTATTGCTGTTTTGATTGTGTATAAATACTGTACAAACATGAATATACAAGGAAAGGAAATAAACGTAATTCCTAGAAATTAGCTTCCCAAACATAAATAGAACTATATAAGGTAACATCCCCCTCAAATTGATGCGGGGAGATCAACCAGCAGCAATTTGCCAACAAGGAATTGATGCCGCAGTCGAGTCATTGCCTTCGTGAAAATATCGGCCACCTGAAGATCAGAAGAAACGTAGGGAAGTGATATCACTTGATCTATCAAAGTGTCACGAATAAAGTGACAATCAACCTCAATGTGTTTGGTGCGTTCATGAAAGACTGGATTGCCTGCAATCTGAATAGCACTGGTGTTATCCACATGAAGAGGAGTAGGATGAGCCTGAGAAAACCCAAGCTCCTCCAGAACACCACGCAACCAAATAATCTCAGAACAAGCGGTAGACATGGCACGGTACTCAGCCTCAGTAGATGACTTAGAAACACGATCTTGTTTCTTACATTTCCAAGAGATCAAAGCATCACCGAAGAACATACACCAACCTGTTGTAGAACGACGGGTATCCAGACAGCCAGCCCAGTCAGCATCACTGTAGGCTAAGAGCTGAAGAGAAGACCCTTTAGTAAAGAATAACCCACGAGTAGGTGATCCACGTAGATAACGAATAATACGGCGAACAGCAGCAAGATGAAGATGTCAAGGAGAAGACATAAATTGGCTGACCTGATGGACGGCATAAGAGATATCGGGGCGAGTAGTGGTCAAATAAATAAGACTCCCGACTAGACGACGATAAAGAGTAGGGTCGTCCAGAAGATCCCCTTCATCTTTTCTGTACTTCACATTTACTTCCATAGGGGTATCGACAGAAGAAGAATCCTCCAAACCAGCCAAGGCAACAAGATCTTGAACATATTTATGCTGGTTTAAGAAAATACCTTGATCCCGATGATGAACTTCTAGACCCAAGAAGTACGTGAGCTGGCCGAGATCTTTCATGTGAAAAGCAGCATGTAATAACTGTTGAAGCTTAGAAATGAAACCAGCGTCCGTGCCAGTAATAATGATGTCATCCACGTAAACCAACAGAAGTACAATACCCAAGGCAGATTTGTGAAGGAAGAGAGAAGAATCATACTTGCTCTGTGTAAAACCAAAAGTGATGAGGGTGTCACGAAACTTCTCAAACCAGGCCCGAGGAGCCTGCTTGAGTCCATACAGAGAACGGCGTAGCCGACAGACATCATGAGGAGAAGTAGTCATACCCGAGGGAAGCTTCATATAAATTACCTCGCGAAGATCGCCATGAAGAAAGGCGTTCTTCACATCCAACTGACGAATTTTCTAAGACTGGGAGGCAGCAATAGCTAAGACTGTCTGCACTGTGGTCATTTTGGCCACAGGAGCAAAAGTTTCCTCGTAGTGAACCCCATACTCCTGTCTATTACCCAGAGCCACAAGACGAGCCTTGTAACGATCCAAAGAGCCGTCAGAACGAAGTTTCACAGAGAAAATCCATTTACACCCAATAGGTTTCACCGTAGGGGGACAAGGCATAACGTCCCAAGTGTGATTCTCCTCAAGTGCCTGAAGTTCTGCTTGTACTGCATTTTGCCAACACTCATGTTCCATGGCCTGTTTGTAAGAGGAAGGGATGGAAATAGTAGATAAAGTAGCGACAAGAGAGACAGGAGAGGAGAAACCATACCGATCAGGTGGTCGAGAAGGACGTGTAGATCGACGAAGACAGGCGGGAACTGTGGTAGGATCAGGTGCCGGGTCAAGATCAGAAGGGGGCACAGAAGGGGCGGCACCAGACTCACGGTTGCGTCGTTCATAGACAAACCCAGGTTTAAAGCGTGCCACCGAAGCAGAAGAATCAGAGAAGGTAGGCGGGACAGAGAAAGACGGAGATGGCAGCGCAGTATGAGACTGAAAAAAATATTGGTGTTCAAGAAAAACCACATTCCTGGAGATACGGATGCGTTGAGCAGAAGGGTCATAACAAACATAGCCCTTTTGAGAGATAGCGTAACCAAGGAAAGCACACTTAACTGATAAAGCGGTAAGTTTATGACGCTCGTGAGTAGGAAGATGCACGAAACAAACACAACCAAAGGTACGCAAATCAGAGTATGACGGTGAATATCCGTACAACTTAAAGAATGGAGATGCATGATTTAAAGTGGGAGAGGGTAACCGATTAATTAAATGAACCGAAGTGGAAAGTGCCTCACACCAAAAACGAGAAGGTACAGATGATTCAAGCAAAAGAGTGCGCACCATATCCAGAAGGTGACGGTTCTTTCTCTCAGCAACGCCGTTTTGCTGCGGCGTCGAAGGACAGGAACGTTGGGAGATGATACCCTTAGTTTGGAGAAAGTTCTGAAACTCATTGGACATATATTCCCCTCCAGAATCAGACCGCAAGATTTTTATGCCGCTAGAAAATTGAGTTTCAAGAAAAGTAAGGAAACGTCTAAAGACTGAAAAGACATCGGCTTTGGCCCTTAAAAAGTAAACCCAAGTAAAGCGACTGAAATCATCAATGAACGTAACAAAGTACTTATAACGGGCGTGAGAAATAATAGGTGAAATCCCCCAAACATCACTATGAATAATATCGAAACAATGGGAGGCACGAGATCCATGGGAGGGAAAGGGGAGAGCTTTACTTTTGCCAAGTTTGCATGCAGTACAATCAAACGAAAGATCAGAAGAACATGCTTTATTACTCAATAAGGCAGAACGAAATAAAGTACGAAGTACATTAGAGTTTGGGTGGCCTAAACGTTTATGCCACAATGCAAAATCAGTACTAATAGCATTACATGCGAAGGAAAGTAAAGGGCAACTAGGGGAGGGAGAACGATGCAAAGGAAAGAGACGCCCCACTTTAGGCCTCGTCGCGATCGTCTTCCCGGACACCGGATCCTGCACAACACAACCAGAGCGAGAGAAATGAACATCATAATTATGATCAACTAATTGGCCAACCGAAATTAGATTTGTAGAAAGGTTAGGAGACACAAAAACATTAGTTAAAGAAGGGGAAAGGTCACCAATAGCGTGGATAGGGAGAGAACTGCCATTAGCAGTGTGAATGTTGAGATTGCCATCATAATCTCTTAGATTGGAAAGATGACTAACCGTATTGGTCATGTGATTAGAGGCTCCGGAGTCAAAAAACCAAGGCGTAGAAGAGGAGGCATTACCTGAGAGTCCAAAAGCAGAGAAGGCAGAATTGATCATTTGTTGTACCATTTCAGGGGTAAGAGTGGATGTAGAAGCGGAATTAGGAACAGGTGAGGCATCAGGCAATGTCGCAAAGTTAGAGACACCAGTGGAGACATGATAGGCAGCGGTAGGCTTCCTTGCAGGCCGAATGGGACAAACAGTAATGTGATGACCCGGTTTCTTGCAGTAATGACATAATTTCTTAGGACAATCTCGAGCAATGTGACCAAAAGCTCGACAGTTATGGCACTGTACAGCACGCATGTCTCGACCCTTATTCCTCCCGTGTGCTGCATAAGCCACAGGTACAGGACCACTAACAGTATCCCTATGTTCCATGGTAGCTTGAGTAACAATACGCTGCTCCTCACGAAGAAGTTCACCCAAACAAGTGTCTAGAGATGGTACAGGATGACGGTTCATCAAATTAGATCGCACTGCCTCAAAATCGGAACGTAGCTTCATCAAGAATTGGTCCCTCTTGCTCGTCTCATGCACTGTTTGAACAGCAGAGAGAGCGGTAGCTGGAACATCAGCATAAACTATATCCGAATATTCAGCCCACAGATTTTGAAAACTTGAGAAATATTCCTCAACTGATAGGCTTCCCTGTGTAAAGTTAGCCATTTCAAACTCCAATTGAAATCGTCTAGCAGTATTGTTCTGCTTGTAAACCTTGCCAAGGTAAGCCCACATAGCAGCAACAGTTTTGTAAGGTTTCAGATTGAGAATGAGTTGAGGTTCGACTGAATTAAGGATCCAGGTCATAACCCGAGCATCTTTGATTTCCCACTTCGATAAAGCATCTGCATCTTTTGGAGCAAGATCACTTCCATCAAGATGACCCCACAACTCTTTACCTTTGACAAATAGTTGAAATTGGAACTCCCAAGCCGAATAATTTTTGCCATTAAAACAAATAAGGAAGGAGTCTGACTTGTCGGCTGACATTATGAAATAAATAGCCAACCTAATAACTTAGTCTCAAATAACAAGGAATGGTCCAACAAATTAAATAACCAAGACCTAAATTGACCCAAATAGTAGAGGCCGGCCCAAATGAAAGACCCAAGCAAAGAGAACCACACGAACCAGGATACCCAGCCACAGAAGGAGAACGACGAGCCCAAGATGACAGAGACGCGCCGGAATTGGAATCCCGTAGACGACGATCGCCAAACTGAGGGAATGGGTTCGATCGACGCTCACCGCACCAAAACCCAGCGACGACCAGCAACGGAACCAACAACAACACTCGCGACCTCCCCAAGGTCGAAACAGCGAGCCCAACACCGAAACGAGAAGACCCGATCGCGACCGAAACAGAGGTCCGATCGCGACGTTCCCAACGAGAAACCGGAAGGGCTGAGCGAAAAAAATACACCCGGTAAGAACTTAGAACCTTCGCTCTGATACCCTGTCATAAGAGGGGAACAATCTCGAGAAATTCTATCAAAATTGTTATTTTCTATAGCTGTTTTGATTGTGTATAAATACTGTACAAACATGAATATACAAGGAAAGGAAATAAACGTAATTCCTAGAAATTAGCTTCCCAAACATAAATAGAACTATATAAGGTAACACTAACTACGGTGAATTGCTTCAGTGAGCCAATGGCTCAAATTGAATGAGTGGGGATTTGGTCTATTAATCACAAAAGTTCAAATTGCTTCAGATAAATTTTTTTTTTCTTGAACATTTTGATTTGGTCCATTAATTACTGTTGTTCACATTGCTTCAGATAAGTTTAATTTTTTTTCCCTGGCAGGCATGCTCACATTAAAGGATCTTGCAAATTCTATTGCTGCAAAGTTACAGGGACCCTTCTCAGAGGGTGCTATATTATATGGGAAAAAGGATGGTTGTTTACATAGGTGCAAAATTGTGAAGGTTCCTGAAGAGGTGGACAAAACTCAATACGAGGTTGCCTGGCTTGGAAGTGATAATAAAGCAACTGGAAACGCATTAGTAAAGGGTGAAGACTTGACTGGGAAGAAACTACCTTTTACTAGGGCTGTTCTCAAGTCTTTTATCAAAGATTCAACATATCGAAGTTTTCCCTGGGTCTTACATGATAGTTTGGCGAAGAAGCATGGAATTTCAACTGCTCCTCCCAAAGAACTAAAAAGTAAAATTTCCATACAAGATGGACTCATAGTTAATAATAGGAAGAGAAAGAGAAGTGACGATGAGAAAAATACTGGGGTAAATATTGAGATTTTTTTTTTTTTTTTTTGATTCCCGTCTTTTTGGAATTAATGCTGATGTTCCCATATTCTTTATGTTAATCAGGAGGCGAATGAAAATTGTTTAGTTCACAGGAAAGGAAATGAGAAATTAGAANCCCATTGATGATCTATTGGTGCAACAGTCTGAGGAAGACCATTATTTGACAGAGCGTCCTTCTCCATGCAGGGATTTCTATGTACCCATGGAGTGTGTTGGGAATCTTTTGATGGTGTGGGATTTCTGTACTTCTTTCGGCAGGCTATTAAGCTTGTCGCCATTCTCCCTCAGAGATTTTGAAAATGCCATTTGCCATAAGGACAGCACTCCATCTCTCATTGTGGAATCTTATTCAGCTCTTCTTCGCTTGCTAGTAAAAGACAATAGCAACTTCTCCATGGCTATAGAAACTAAGAAAAGGAAGCCAAAGGTTAAACAATTTGAACATATAATTGGTGTATAGTTATTTATGTCATGTGTAGAATTCTTTTCAATGGACTTTTCCATGTATTTTGAAAAAATCATCACCATATTCTTATTGTTGACCTCCTCCAACTTTATCTTCTTATTCCAGATTACAGCTGTCACTTGGACAGAGTATTTATGTGATTTCGTGGAAACAAGTTGTGCTTTGAAATTATCAACCCATGTCAGTACAATTAGGAGGGGTCACTATGGCCTTTTAGACATTAATGTGAAACTGGAAATCTTCCGAGAACTGGTTGCTCAAGTCCTTGAGACAGACGTTGTTCGGGAGAAGTTGGATGAGCATATTGAAGAGCGTCATGCACTTGCCTCAACAAGGAGAGATGAAGCATTAGAGGAAGGTAAAAAGAGGAGAGAAAAAAAAGGATGCAGGAAAGCAGAGACTGACATCAAGGAAGTTGTAGTAGAGCATGGACTGAAATCTGCTGCTAGTAACAATGGGCTGAATGGATTCATTTCAGAGAAAACGAATGGGATCTCTCGACAGAATCACTCATCTGGGGACAGGTTGGAATTTAATGTTTTAATTTTTTTTTCCAGTAGAATGGCTCTTTGGGAAGTTGGATTGAATATATTGTCTCTCTCTCTGTTCACCCTATCTTTATTTCTGCCCTTAAAACATCTCACAGTGATAGTGAACAAGGCATCGTCCCTGATAAGAATGCTAAGAAACAGAAGGATGCAAATACCTTGATAGAAGATACTAGCAATCCATCTAGAAAGGCCTTGAAACTGATGAAAGTTGACATCAAGGAAGCAATAGAAACGAAAAATACTGCGCAAAGGGTTTGCTCTCTCTCTCTCTCTCTCTCTCTCTCTCCCCCTCTCCCCTTCCCTGTCTATCTCAAAATGAGAGAGATAGAGAGATGGGGCTGAAAGAAGTGTATTAATGCATCAACGCACATTATGGACTTCTACGCTGATCTTTGTATTGCTTGCTTATTCAGAAAGAATACCTTGAACGGGAGATGGAGAAGAGAATTGTACGCACCAGTCCACTGGGGAAAGACAGAAATCGTAACAGGTATTGGTTTTTCCGACGTGAAGGAAAAATATTTGTTGAGAGTACAAACTCCATGCAGTGGGGCTATTATGAGACTAAGGAAGAGGTATAATTAGAAGTCACTCTTTTCCGATTTTTTTTTCATAATTTTCTGTTTTCTATTTTTATTTATTTATATTCATCTTTTTTGCTTATCATAGCTTGATGCTTTGATTGGCTCATTGAATCCGAAGGGCGAGAGGGAAAGGTCTCTTAAAAAGCAGCTGGAGAAAAACTACAACAAAATAAAGTAAGTTATTCATGACCTTGTACCAAGAATGTTGTGGGGGTGGAGTGGGAGAAAGTAAAAAGTGGGTGTGAATCCTCTTGAATTTACCCATTATTGATTGCTAAACTGAACACTGAACTTGTATCTTGTCCCGGGCAAAAAGTAAGCTATCACGTGTTCCGTACACTTGGTTTGCTGTAGATCTTTATATTTAAATGTGGTTTGATATTATTGAACAATATGAATATTCTTAGCATTTTGCTCTGGAAGTTATTGTTTGTTTTGTTCTGCTGAAATTTGACTTCTGTTGGTTTTCTGTGTCGTGCAAATTTGTGGAACTTTGTAAATATCTTTTTCTTATCAGTCAAAAGTTGTATTTTATCTTTTGATTAGTTTTTTACATCCTCAGTTGGGAATTGACATTGCACTCAAGTGAAAGTGGCCAATCATTTTCCCTGATTGCATAATATATGAGACTGTTAGCATGTTTGGCCAAGTTTAAAATGAAAATTTTACTTGTGTTTCCAACGTGTCACAGTTTTCTTACTTTAAAGCACAAAATTTTTATTTTGGAAGGAATTATTACCATATTTCCAACTTTAAAATAAAAAAGAAGTATTTATTTTAAAACCTATTTACAACAAACATTTGCCAAACATGCTCATTCTGCTGTAGAACTCGGCTTGAGCTTTACATGTTAATACTTGAGAATGTCTTTATTTCTACCTTATGTTTCTTTTTTGACTTATAACTTTGATATTATTATCCTGACTCTTGAGCATTGATTTTTTATATAACAAAAATTGTTCTTCACTTGATGTTTCCAATGACATTGATTGGGAAAACCATTTGGATCCAACTTTTAATGTATCTTAAATTTATTTTGCAGCTTGGAACTACAGAAAAGATCAAAAGAGGCTGCTCACAGCATTGCAATGGAAGAAGAGGCTGTGCTTAGGAGGTCAACTCGCGTTCGTGCCCCACCTAGGGAAAATCCCGCCTTTGCCTTCCTTAAGTATGTAAACAAGTGGAAAGAACTCTAACTGTCATCTTCTCATCCCAGCTAGATTATATAGGCAGTGTAGTACAGTTGCAACTATTTACTGGATGAAGAGGAAGAATGGGTTGGTGACTCGTTTCCTTAAAGTTGAGGTGGGTGGGTTCACGAGTAGTGAATTCTTCTTATCCCGATGAAGAGTTTATTCATTTTTTATGTGACTGAATTTTTAGATGCAAAAGGTCATCATTGTATGGGATTTTTCACATATTCAGGCCCATCTGATGGCACAATGCGCAATACTCTTGATCCTTGTAAATGACATTCATTAGTTACTTCAATTTTTAATCGAGTTAGTTTACAACTTCGTGATATGTTACCTCGTCATCTTCTTTAGCTCGTCTTTATTGTTTATGTAGTCGTCGTTAAAATGTATCTGGTTGATAAATCTTTAAGTATTGCACTTTTTCTTTTTAGGTATTCGATTGAAAAATTAACAGGTAGAGATCAATTCGAATGTATGAAGAGGAAAAGATTCTAAATTATATTATTGGCGGTATTGCTCTATAAGTTGCAATAAGAAAAACAAAAACACACACACACACGAGGGCAAGGGGTCGAGATATGGGTGCCAATGGTTAGTAGACACTTTGAGCTTGATTCAACTCATAATTTGTCCCAATACGAGCTTAAATTGCTCATGAATCGAATCGAGATGGAACGAGCCGAGCTCATGTGCCGCTGGACCCATTTGCCTCTCTAGGTCGGGATGTGCCAATGCTCGAGTTCCCAATTGACTTGCACGGTTTATAGCTCTTCTGACTTTTAATAGAGTAAATGACAATTTTATTGTAGACATGTCCTGTAATAAGAGCATCGGAGTTGGCATGTGTATAGGATCATGTCCAGCAAAGCAACAACCCAACCTCTATTACGTTGTCGCCTCGAGTACGCTAACATTTATTACTCGCTATTTTTAGCCCGGCACGTGGTGGACCTTCATTCGAGCTTCGTCTTTCAATATCTTTATTGCCAGACCATTTTACTCTTCGTTTTGGCATCAAAATGGAGTAATTATCGGCCAGCCAATTGTATCTTCTGGCGCCGCCACCATTACTTAAATCCATCGCTTTCGCTACCCGTAAAACACACACACACACACACAGTTGATCTAGATAAACTTCCGTCACAGATTCTTAATTGGTATTCTTTACTACTTTTTATAATGAGTATTAATGTATACAGAGATTTATTTTTGAGTAAAGTCCCTTCATGTAAGAGAATCTTTTCATTTTCCTCTCTTTATCATTGATTTATATGCAAAAACTCGTATATACATACAATACACCCATATTTGTGTTGAGGCTCGGCTGCTTTTGTTCTTTGCTGCTTCCCAGGTGCATTATCACTACTGGAACTATATATTTTTTCATTTTTATACATTTGACTTGTCTATTTTTTGTAATTTTGTCTGGGACAGTATATTTCTGTGTTTTTCTTTTTATTGGGATCACATGCAAGCCTTTCTTGAGATCTGAAGTTGAATTAAAATGTTTGTGTGAAATGAAAGACGAGAATGCTTTTATATTTTTTAAATTCTTTGGTGCTAATGAGATGATGTAACTGAATATGTAAACCCCATCTAATTTTTTTTTGAATTATTTGAAAACCCGTTGTATTAAATCTAGGATGCTTCTCTTATCTCTAAAAGTATGCACTGAAATTGTGAGCTCAAAAGTCAATAATTTATTTGTTCAAATGCTTTTCCTTTTCGTGCTTGCGTTTATATTGGCATTCATTGACTGATTTTGCTCCAGGTGGTTAATAGTACTAGTCGAATAATTCGGATTTAGCAATATTTTACTTCTTTGAAAGTTAAAGGGAAAGAAATGCTGTCTTCCATGGTCATATTCAGGCATAACTGATATTTGATGAATTACTGTGGGTAACAGAACTTTCCCATCAAGTGTTAAATATATTAAAAAGAATGATATGATACAGTCCTCTGTAGATTAATAGCCTATGTTTTATACTTCCTGTTATATCGTGATGATGGTTCTAATGTTGTTAACTTGCTGTGATTGCTTACAGCGGGGATCATAAATATGGCGTCTGAACTTGTGAATTCTGCAACAAGTGACAAGCTTACTGAAATGGATTGGGCGAAAAACATTGAGATTTGTGAATTAGTCGCATGTGATCACAGGTATAATTTCAGTACTTTTATACTGCATTGTAATGTTGCTATTATTGATGTACATTGCTCTCTCAACGGGGCCTCAATTCTGTTAGGTATTCAATATTTCAACAGAAGGTTCTCGTTGGATGTTCTTTCTTCTTTTTTCAACTTGTGAAAAGAATTTCTTTTTCCTTTTTCCTTTTTCCTTTTTCCTAAATGATTAGTGATTATTATACATTCTACATGTAGAAGGTCGAATTTAACTTGAAACCTTCTTTCTTTCACTTCGAGTAATTTAATACAAGTAAATCTGTAAAATCGTGCTGAAGTTACTTTCTATCTTGCTGAATTCTTAAGTCAGGGCTGGTGTTGTTTAATTTAACTTAACTGTGTCTGAATGTCACTGTAGCCACTTGACCACTATTTTATGTATTTTGATAATACAGACAAGCTAAAGATGTTGTAAAAGCTATAAAAAAATGCCTGGGGAGCAAAAATTCAAACACTCAATTATTTTCAGTACTGGTAAGTGCTTATAGGGTATATATTTTTTCTGCTTGGTTTGATGGATCCCTTTTACTTGCGGTGGATTATATATGCTCCCTGACCACTTACTTGGAAGCATTGATAAGACTATTTGTTTCTGGTTGGATTCACAGCTCCTTGAGATGTTGATGAACAATATTGGAGAACATGTTCATCAGCAGGTTATAGACACGGGTATTCTTCCTATACTCGTGAAGATAGTTAAGAAAAAGGTGGACACTCTTTTTCATGTCTTATGCTCAGTCATTTGTTGATTTAATTAATAGAAAAAATAATTTTTTTTATCTCTGTTTGTACAGTCCGATCTTTGTGTAGGGGACAAGATTTTTGTACTTTTAGATGCAGCTCAGACGTCTCTTGGTGGAAATTCTGGGAGGTTTCCTCAATATTATTCTGCTTATTGTGAATTGGTGGTAAGTACAGAGCAAGCTAAATATAAATTGCAAGCTTTAAAAAATTTAGAATCGAAGTCCATATTGAGCAAATGTTGTTCAAGCCATTTTTGTTCATCACTCTCTGTGTTTCTAGTCTAAACCCAGATAAATTCGAGTCTTTCAATGATTTAATCATGACAATCCACATTGCTATTTTACCCTGGAAAAGCTACTGTATTTGTATGCTTTTTATCTTTTTCCAAAAGACTTAAATCTTTTTATCCATGTTTTTCTTTCTTCAAACGATGTCTTCTGTATGTTTACTATCATCAATTAAATAATATCATGGTCTCAGTTATCTAATAACTGTTCCCAGGTTGAATCTGAACCATCCAATTTCCTTTTCTTTTATTTTGGAATTGTTCCAACAGTAGGGCTGTGTGGTTGAACTAGGGAATAGATTTTTGGTTGGTCTCAAGTACCAGAATAAAAACCTTTTCGTGTTGAAGAGGCATAAATTGACCCCTGTTGCAGTATCTCTTCAAAATACTGGATTGGTCACTGTGTGCATTTCGTCCCATGCATGATTGTATATATTTCTATATTCTACATTTTTTATTACAATATGCATTTTTCAGTGCATATCAATGTCAATGAAAGATGTTTAATTAAAAGGATAAGTATTTTTTATGTAAAGAAAAATGAATCTTCCTTAAAGATGTACATTGATTTATTTCCCATGATTTTTCTTTCAATAAATATTTTTGTCTTTGTTCACTGTATGATATGTATTTCAGTAGACTTTCCACCTTCTTCAGAACTAAGATGTTTTATATGAATTGCACTTAAAATACTGTAGACTTTGTTGACTAAGCTAACATTAAAAACATCTTCCAGAGCGCAGGAGTGCAATTTCCTCAAAGTTCTTCTGACACCCCTAAACCTCATTCTAGATTGGAGGTGAATAAGAATAATTCATCAGATAAGCAATCTGCTGCTCCTCAATTTGAAAGAAAAGCACCCAAAAATGTTTCCATATCAAGGTACCAATACCATTGTTGCTTCATCTAAATCCTCTTATATCGTAGGGAATAAGAAATCAATCAGTATTCTTAATCTCTATTTTATGGTTTTCTGATCATCTTACTTTTAACAATTTCAAATTTCCACAGTATACTTGAGAAAGCTGGCACTGCTTTAGAGGTCTTGAGGGACGTCCTTAATGCTGTTGATACTCAAAGTTCCGCGGTATTTAATGTTTTATAATTTCTTCTGCTGACAAAGATAAGCTTCATACTTCTCAATGTTTAGTTGATATAGTAGAAATGATAAATACCTATTACTAGTAAATAACGTTGAAAAATTATAAATTCAGAAAAGATATAGCCTATTTATTGTTTCATTATCATGAGATTCAGCAGCCAAATTATATGATGACAAAAAACCACAAATATATAAGCAACAAATACTCTGGAATAAGCCTAATAAACTAACACACACACCTTGAAATGATTTGTTCTGTGTGTCAAAGAATGAAGACGACATTTACAATAGAGGGGAGCGTTCAATGGACACCCTGCTGCCACCTCCTTAATAATCAAGGGGCATTTCTCTGGCGAACGTGGGGGGAGAAACCTCCCGTTAACCAAGAATTCAAGGTGGATTTCTCCTCCTTGTTCGCTGGGTTAACAGTAGGTGATTTCCCCTGACTAATAATTCAGGAGGATTTCTACCCTCATCCCTTGATTAAGGAAGTGGTGGTGATAGTTGTGGTGGGATGGGTGGATGAAGGGTGGGGTGAATAAATACGTGATGGGCCGCATATATTGAAATTCTAGTTCCAAGATCAAGTCCCGAATCCTACGTAGCAATGACACGTGCATCATTTGAGGTATTCTGGTTGAAACATTTGTTTAAGGATCTTGTTTTGACATCAGAAAGCCAATGGGTTTTACGGTTAATGAAGCTGCTGCAGCTCTTGCACCCAATTAATTTTCCATGGAAGGACCAAACATTTTGAGATAAATTGTCATTTTGTTCAAGATGAAGTATTGCAAAAAATTCATTTCTTATGTGAAAACTGGATAAAAGTTTGCAGATCTAGTACCAAGTCATTGGGCAGTTTTGAGGGTTAGGTATATCTTTCACATTTTTGGCACATACTATGTATATGCTCCATCTTGATGGTCACAGTGAGCAAAGTAACGATATTTCTGTCTTTATGTTCTTTCCTGTTGTACGTGTGTTTGTGTTCGAGTTTGCACGTACGTATGTATGTATATGTCTATCTACGTGTGTACTGAGCAAGAGGGCTACAAAGTTTTCTGCAGCCTCTCTCTCAGGTCACTTCTGGCATCCTCCGGCCTCTGTGATTTTTTCCTATCTTTCATATGATATAATAATCTCCCTCAAGCATGAGAAATGAGAATTATTGCAAACATGAGTAGGCCACGAATTTTATACTAATTGGAAATTCAAATAAATGGAATAACAATTTACTGTCAATTCTAAGATATTAATTGAATTGCCCATTACTTTAGTGTACTGTAGTGTTTGTTTTCCTTGTTCATTTTTCCTGATCTTTAGTACAACATTATTGTTTTTCCAGGGAGCTAAGGATGAGTTCACTCTTGATCTTGTCGAACAATGTTCATTTCACAAGCAACAAGTAATGCATCTTGCAATGACTTCTAGGTAAGACCACTTCCGTACTTGTGTTGAACAAAGAAGTAATGCATCTTGCAATGACTTCTAAATATGACCACTTCCATACTTGTGTGTTGAAGAAGCAACATTTGCAGAATAAGAAAACAAGAAAATCACATGCTCAAAACCTAGTGAAGGCTGAGAGAGGATCTGAAGAGAATTTGAAAATCCAATATCTGGATATTTTTATCATAAGACAACCAAACGTCCAGAAATCTCAATATGAGGTTTTAAACAGACAACTAGAAACAGAAGACAGAGTCCGAAGTACCCTTTCAGAAATAAATAAATGGACATAACTTCAATGAAAGCAACAGAATAAAAGCAGTAGAATTAAATCATCCGCTCATATTCAAAGTTTAAAGGCTGACCATCAACTGCATCACATACAAAACTTATATTTCCACTGAAATAACCTTGCACTTTCTTAATAACCTGCATTTCACAATGCATCGTCTGTAAGGCAGCCAATTGTACATGTCTGGTCACCAATGAATGCAATACATATTGTTGACGTTAACTGACGTGGCCAATTTTGATCAACCTAATGATGATTTTGAGCGAGGTAATTAACTGGAATGGAAAAGACTTACATTATTGACTTTGTTCGGAAAGTGTAAGAGTACAAAAGTGGAAAATGTGAGATCATGTGGTCCATGGAGGGGACCAATGAATCCAATTTATAACCCAAATTTGGCAAGTTGGCCATCCCTAATCATGTCGTCTACCGTGTTTAGATTGCCTCCATACATCAGCTATAGTAATTCTTTTATTAGGTGTGCCATATCATTCAGCCCCTGTTTATTGTCCATTCTTTGCAAGAAAAAGAGTTTTGAATAGAATTTTTTAGAAGAATGTGTGGTTACAAAGTAGGGAAAAGTCTTGAGTTTACGTGCAGAATACTTTATTATATAAATGTGATTGAAAATGAGTACGTAGAAAAAAGAATTTTAAAAATATGGGAATCAAACGGGGGCTTAGTTTGGGCATTTTCTTAAAAGTGGATAATGAGGTCGGCCTCTTGCAGCTCATTATGATGTTTGGGATAACTACAGTTATTCACATCATTGCCGATCTCTGATTGGTTGGTCATGATGTGCTTACATCAACCCTACCACGTGCCCTCATGGGATAGGTCATGGTAGAGGTGATGACGTCACCTAATCAAATCAGTAATGTTGATGTTTTTCAATCATGACGGAGCTCGTCAAGTTGAAGTATAACTTGATCTGAGCTATTTCTGGGATGTCGTCGAGTTGTATTTGATCTTGTTTGGAGGCTTTTAATTAGCGAAAGGTTTTGTCATCAATCCTTGATTAAGAAATTGATATCAACACATCCTTTCACCCCCTTCAAATGCTACTCTTTTCTGATGCGTATATTTTCTTGAAATTCTTCCGTATCTGCAAATGGGAATGTTTTCCTTCTCCCAATTTACGAACAAAAATGTATCAACTTCACTTAGGAAGGTTTATTGTATTGATGAAGAGACATGTGCGAGGGCACTGAAATTATGTTCGAGGTGTCCAGGAGCGTTGTGGTTTGTCATTTCAACGATCCACAAATGTCTGAGATATAAACAAATAGAAAATTGTGATGGAGTTTAGAAAAACCAAAAGCCTGTTCTGGGTAGTCATTTATCTACTAAAAGCACATAAATTTTTGATAATGAAGTCTCAATTATATATATTTGTATTTTCTAGGGATGACAAGGTGGTTACTCGAGCTATTGACCTAAATGAGCAGCTTGAAAGAAATTTACAAAGACACGATGCCCTCATTTCTCGTGGGACTACGCTCGTATCAACTCACATTGACCATGAACAGGCAGGGGAAGAGGAAGAGGCTGAACAACTTCTCCGAAGGTTAAGATGTTGCATTACATTACTTGGGGAAAATATTTCTCTGAACCAAAGTGTAAAGCCAGCCAGTTTTCTCTCAAAACCGTGCAAATGGCTTCTGCTTCGTGTCTTGTCATCATCAATATCATTAGCATTTGAATTTGAATTCAATCTTCTAACTTATACAAACACTAATTGTTGGGCAGGATAAGAAAAGGAAAAGCTTGTCTACAAGCCGAGGAAGAAGAAAGCCAAAGAGATTTGCCATTGAGATTGAAGAGACCTTCTGTTCCTGGAGAAATGCTTCATCGCCCCCTCATACGGCCACTAACTGTGGAACGGCCAAAGCGAGAACCTGTCCGGCCAATAACTACGGAGCCAATGCAAGAAACTGCACAGCCACCTACTGTGGAGCAAAAGCAAGAAGCCAATGTGGGAAGACCTATGGTTGCACTACCACCACCCCCTGCTAAACCTGTTGAGCGAGAGAGATTCTTCCTTGAGAACAAGGCTGACGGTTCTGCTCTTAATGGCCACATGAGCTGCCTCACGTTACACAGTCGTAATGCCATCACTTCTCTTAACACAAGTATTGATTACAGTGACTGAGCAAAGAGTTTTTTTTTTTTTTTTTCTTTTGGACAAAGCACTTTCTGCGGTGCTTTTAAAATGTTGGATTGCAGACAGCAAAGAGGATTTACAGCTAAACCCTTGAGATAATAGGTGTGATTTAGAAGGGTACATGGTGTTTTTAGTATTATCAGAACCTTGAGTGCTGAATATTTCACTTGTATTTGGAAGCTGACAAGGATTTTATTCGAACTACAGGTTTACGATAAATTGCAGTATTCAAATTTTCTTTAAAGGCTGGTGGTAAAATTTTCTTGATTTTCTGGTAGTTAAGTTTTCGAGGTCAGGCTAATTCGAGCATATAATTTTTTTATACTTTATAACTACACATTTATTTATTTATTTATTTATTTTGTATATTTTTTTAAATCACTTCATACAAAATTAAAAAAAAAAAAAACATTATGTCAAACATGCCCATAATTATCTTTGGAAGCTTTTATTTTCATCCACCATTTTTATATTTCAATAAACTTTTAAAAACGTTTTTAACTATATGTAAATTTACTTAAATAGACAAGAATAAAATTAAATAAAATCTATATCTCTAATGGCTTGTTTGATGAGTTAGATTTTCCACATTTTCCATTTTCCACCTTTTGACTTGTTTGATGAGATTTTTTTTCCCTAGAATTCATTTTCTTGATTTAGGACGTGTTCGGTAGAGATTAAAATCGGATTAAAATTGAAAAATTAGCTGTTATTATTGACTTTATTAGACGAGTGAGACACAATATCGACTATATTTTCAATTTTAATTGGATTTTAAGCACGACTGAACACGTCCATAGGGTCACATGTGCCATTTTTCTTGATTTTGTGGAAAAGCAATTCCCACAATTTTGGTGGGAAATGGCTTTCCAAGTTCCTTTTATTTATTTATTTTGGCAATTAAAAAAAATTCTAGACACAATGGTAAAAAAAATTATCACTTTTATTGACAATTTTCATGTAAAACAAAGTCAAACGAATGTTATTCGGTATGATATATTTTTTAAATTTTTTAAATTTTTTTTTAGGCAATTGGAACAAATGTTAGACCCAATGGTAAAAAAAATTTATCACTTTAATAGACAATTTTCATAAAAATAAAGTCAAACGGACACCAAACTTTCAAACACTATTAATTACAATTCTCAGTACAACAAATTCTAGACAATTCAATTCTCAGCAAAACATTTTATTTCCACCCAAAT
>CAIGRF010243732.1:0-11244 GCA_903798235.1 Fraxinus ornus
ACACATAAGCTTCGCCTAAGCTTGAAAAGTTTGAAGTTTGACCTCCACGCCATGCTACGCTTTACGTATTTTAGAACACTGATTTATTCTTGGTATATTTGACCATTAATGATTAACCTCTCCACCCTACCAATGCTTCATAATGGGCTTGGGCCTTTTCTTTAATGGATTAGGCTTTTGGGCTGTCCATATATCTATCTACTTACCTTAAAAAAATAAAAAACAAAAGCCTAATCCTGCCCGCCATCATCTCTCCACCAATTACATTAGAATGTTCCATAAGGTCTTGTCCTTGATTCACTCTGTAGGGTTTTAGTCTAATCCAGAACCATTTTCTCTCACTACTCTCAGGTAATTTTAATTCTCTGCATTTTCCAGCTCCGGGTACCTTTTATTTTCACTATTTAAGAATGGATTCTACGCATTTTTAACTTTCATTTTTGAGTATAAATTTAATGGGTCTTAGCTTCTTGTGCTGACAAACTATTCAGAATTGCAAAAGGAATAATAGTAAAATTGGAACTTAGTATAACTTAGCCTAATCTTTGGGTTTGAAATTGTATATCTCTGTCTACGTGGGATTCTTGAAATGTGTTTTTTACATTCTATTTGTTCCTACTTGGGAAGTGGGTTCAAGCCACTTCTTAGTTTTATTTCAATTTTTGTTTACCCGGTTTCTTCAGTTTCTGTATATTTCCTGTGTGCTGTGGAAATGTTTTCTTAATGGGTTGCACCAATTCAATTTGTTTTCTAGAATGACAGTAGAAAAAATGAGCTTACTATATGAAATTTTCCCCTTTTAAACCAAGCAGGCTCATGTAGCAGCTGTAGTCACAGAGGTTGTTACTCTCATTGTTGCCCGAAAAGTTATCAAGGTTGATTATCTTAGTTTTTTAGTTTTCACAGTTACTGAAAAATTCTGGATTGTTGTATAAGACCGTAGTTTATATAACATGTGTAGTGATTTTTATGGGAAGTAATCCACATGCAATGAGATTTCTGTTTGTTGGTGGGTTGTTAAGTGGTTACATTGCTATAATACCATCTATAGATGTGTGTTGTCTTCAAGATTTGCACCCATGACGCTATCAGGTTGAATTTTTATGCTTTATACTGATTCATTAGGAGTGGCGGTTCTGCAATGAGAGAATCTAAATTTATTTATTGTCACTCACATGTTTATACTAGTGTAGCTGTCTACTGTCTGTAGATGAGTTATCTGTCAAGACTTGTACGCTAGACATATCAAGTGAATTTTTCTGCTCGATGTTGATTCATTTGTTAAAATGGTTTGCCTACAACAAAATAATCTGAATATGTTTAGCTTCACTCACATGTTTATACAATTGCAAATGTACGCGTGTGCATTGATACACTGGTGTCCACAAGTACAGCTTTGTTAAATCATCTCTCCTTTTCATCTCTTAACTGTAGGTTTGCACCATTGGCATTGCTAAGCATTATCTATATCATGTATACCATTAAAGGAGGCTGGGTTGGACAAACATTTGCCCTTGCCACGTCCAATGACTCTGGAGGCAGGAAGTCAAGGATTAGGCGTTCAAAAGAAGAGAGGAAGACAATGGTTGAATATTTCATAAAGAAGTAATCTTTCTATGCTTTCTTGTACTTTTCTTGCTTTGAAGCTCGTTTCCACAAAGTAAGGTTAACTGTCGTACATACATTAAGATATGGGTTTGCTGTCTGCTCAAGTTGCGACAACATGACTTTAGACTACTGCACAGAGCTTTACACAACGTGATTGTAACAAATGCAATTACTCTGCTGAATTCCTAGTGTTGAGATTCAAGTTCTGATAACGTGTATGTGGTTGCCGTATGTCTTAGATCTTAATATTCCATGTCACATGAAAGTACATTTTCTTGAATGCTAATCATGTGCAATTTTCACAACCATGGCTGCCAGACTTGATCTTGGGTGGTCACTTTTGTACCATACTAAATTTTAAACAGATAGATAGTTTTGGGGATGAGTGCTGATATGACAATCTTCAATCTTTGGAGGTGTCTAATTTGCTTCTAAGATTTTCTGTTCCTCTTTCTAAAGATAGGTGGAGAACGGTTTTCTATTTCCTTTTCCTTGTCTTCTTCTTCTTATTCTCCTCCTCCTGCTTCTTCTTCTCCTCCTTGTTGTTGAGGGGGCGGGTACAGATGTTGAGATCCTCTTCTCCTTGCTACATTGACACTTATTCTGCAATTATTTGTTCGATCATTTTATTCCCTCGGTTTTCTATTGAACTCCTATGTTTCTTACGTTGACACTTATTCTGCAATTATTTGTTTGATCATTTTATTCCCTTCCTTTTCTAATGAACTCCTATGTTTCCGATTCTAGCATGCAACTTCATATTTAATTTGGCATTATATTGCTTTCAGGTATCAGAAATCAAATAATGGGAATTTTCCATCTCTTAATCTTACACACAAAGAAGTTGGTGGCTCTTTCTACACAGTGCGTGAAATTGTTCGAGATATTATTCAAGAAAATAGAGTGTTGGGTCCAGCAAATTTGTTTTCAGAAAAGGACAACTCTGGGTTTCCGGAACAACACCCAGTAGGATCTATTTTTTTTGATCCTAAAAATGGTTTGCCATTATCAGATAAAGCTCAGGCTGTGACACATACTGAATCCGATCAAGATCAAATAACCAGTGGCGAGCACATTTTCAATTTTAGCCCGCAGTTTCATGGACCTGAGCTAGTGGTATTAGACAGTAAACAGATAGTTAATAGACCAAGCGATGCAGATGAAAAAGATGGAGGATCTGATGAACTCAGTATGAGGCATTTCACACCTATTCATCATCAAGATAGCTGCACGGACAATGTATCGTACTTTACTGATCATTTCCCTCAATCTAACAGTCAAAAGTGTGTGGATGACCAAATTGTCAACTGCAGCGAGACGCTTGAAAAAGATCAAGAATGTGATAGATCAACCATAACAAATACTATGCCCATTCATCAAGACACCACCTGTGAAACTTCTGTCCTATCTAGTGGGATGTTTCCTCAACCGGAGAGTCAGAAGCTTAGTGACAAACAAATCTTCGATAAGAGCAGTCAGATAAATCAACAAACAAAAGTTGTGACATACACGGAGGCTGTAGCAAAGGAGATTCTGGATAGAGAGAAAGATATAGTGAAAGAACTAGAAACATCAGAAGCCGTAATAGCTTATAAGAAACCCGAGGTTTTGGTGGAGATATTTCCGCTAAGGGCCGTTGGAGAAGATAGCAAGTTAAGTGATGTAACTGGAACCTTGGAAGAGAAGGCAACTCATCATGAGGGAATAATGTTTACTAAGAGCCCATCTACTTTAACTAATGGGAAGTTTGAGGAAAAACTTCCATCTCTGGAAAGTTCAGACATTTCTACAACCATCGAAGCCACTACACTGGATGGTAGTATTGTCAAAGATGTCGAAGCAAAGGATTTGTTGCCTGATGGAACTAAGGTAAGGCTCTGTTCAGAAACAACTTGTAAGGTCTCTTGTCTGTTCTGATGGACTTAAATGTTCTCATATAGGTTATTTGAAAAGAAAACTTGAACTCATTGAAAGAGAATCGCTCATGGTTAATTGGTCTAAAGAACTAGATTTGGGTTCATATTATCTTGGTTTGGGCAAGTATATGAATAAATGGCAAATCGTAACAAACTTATTCTCCGAATTAGTGTAGAAGTGTATCACTTGAAAGAAAGTCTTCCTTTTATTATTTGAAAAGGGCCATAACCCTATGGGGGTGCGGAAATTGGTAAGCTATCGACCTATTCATTATGCTGTTCCCTGCAGGCCTGTGATTCTCCCCAGCAGTCGATTCTGAAGGAGCCCACTGCAGTCGGAAGAAGGCTTTATGTTCAAGATAATGGCAGTTTTCAGAAAGAAAGCAATCCCATTCTGGAGAGGATTAATCTGTATGTCTTGATACTCCACATGAAATTTTAGTAATTTTGTACATTTTTTTGACCTTGTTTGCACATTTGTTTTGTCCTTAAATGTTTAGCAAATCTCTAATAATATCCTGCCATGCATTCTTTTTTGACAGTGAAACGTGGGAAGGGACATCGAAGAAATCACCAGACCCTAATCCACTTTTGACTTTACTCAAGGGATTTATAGCTGCTTTTATGAAGTTTTGGACTGAATAAGGTTTTTAGTTTTTCCTTCCTGCGTTTAGAATCTGATAGTTAGTTGAGTTATTTGCTTTATTGATCCCTTATGAAGAAAAATTATTTGTTGATGTGAGGATTTAAACACTACATTTACTAGATGCAGAGTGCAACATATTTGTTGATTTTAGGGTGTTTACTGCTTTTCTATTGTCAAGTTTAGTGATTACAGTGCAACAATTTCGAGTGTGAGGGGAGGGGGGAACAAAGTGTTGTTTACTCTCTTAATAATGCTTAGCCCCTGTTTGGTGGGATTAAAATCAGATTTTTAGTAGATTTTGATAGAAGTTGATGAAATGTGTGGTTGAAAAATTGATTGACTCATAAAATGTGTGATTAAAATCTAGACCAAATAATGGCTTAATATTTGCATGACAACAGAGAACCTTTTAAGCTAATAAGATTACTAGATGAGATTGATGATTTAGTGGAGATACGATAGGGGATTATACTAAATTTTAAATTATATTGACTGTTGCACGGGACAAGATTAGTATAATATCTTCCCTTCATGAGCATATGCAGTCTATTCTATTGTGCTTGGAATGAGAATCTCTATTTCTACTCATGCAAGTGTTTCTATTTTCGGTTCGACCTGGCCTCATCTAGCTTGTTTTCCGCACCTCCTCTGCTCATAGGTTGGTCCTAGCTGCATAATTCTCGAGGACGTATGAATTTGTTCAAAATTACTGTAAGAATTCTTCGTATCAATGATTGCCTAAACTTTGTTGCATTAACAATCATAATAGTATAATACACTCATATCCTTCTCGTTTTCTGTAGCTCATTCTTAATGAGAATAGATTAGGACTGGGTTGCTTGGAGTTGAAATGCCTTTTGGGGATGATACGATACTATGCAGGAAGCAAAAAGGAAATGAGAGGCTCATTTCATGAGGTGGGTCATAGGTGGGTATTTGTTTAACCCAACCACGCTACACTGTTTCTATAAGCGAGATATGGCAGATAACTGTATGGCACCATTATGGTAGATATCCTTTGCAGGGTAAGCAGGTGGCCTGGGGCAGAGGCCAATGGACTGAAACAACTTGACGCTGAGAACGATTGTCAAACTAGCACGAACTTAAAAGACATTAAACATCTTTGTACATAATCAATGAAGGGTTTGGCTCTTGTGCAGGTTCTCATTTCTTCGGAGAAAAAAAAAATTGAGTCTTTAATCTAAACTGAAGTTCTAATGTTTGGCTTTCTCCATTCCTAATGTCAGTGTAAAATCTGGTGTCACTTATATCATAAATCACTTCTCGGCCACGTTTCACTAGAAAGCATGCTCAAATGGACTGCAAATCCTCTCCTGCGCTAGAACTTGTTGAATAAACTCAACTAAACTAAACTTTCACATGAAAGGTCTCCCCCGTCTACCATGTTACCACTTTTCCCGTTCTCCATCTTCTTCTTCATCCTCCGTGGTGGGGAAGGTTTATGCGGTGTTGGTGTTGGAATTAATGGGGTTTATTAATCAATTTTTAGCCAATTCTGAGAGAGATTTAGGGTGCGTCCCATGTCAAATTAGGTGGTTATTGATTCTGGTTGCGGGGAAAGGACATTTGTGTGAATTGGAAAAAGTCTCCAAACTGAGCTCCATGAAAAGCTTTAAAAGAAGTATTTAACCAATGTGATTAATGTAGTCTACGAACTCGCACAAATCTCGTGTATAGAAAATTCTCTTCGCACAAAATTGCATAGATCTTGTTTATAACAACTAAAAAAATTGATTAAAATTTAAGATAAAGTTAATAATTAATTTTAATCATGCATTTCATCATTTTTTTTTTAATAAAAATGTACCACAAATCTGAATTTTACTACAATGAGGGAATAGTATTTTCCAAATTTCCAACATGAGGCGGCGTGTTTGAGATTTGTTATCCACACATTTCGTACATCAACATACAACTTATAATTACTTACCAAACATGCACTAATGTATGATGTTTACAATTCTACAAAAACAACATGAGTTTTTCCCGTTTAATACAATAATATCCAAAATGGCAAGTAAAATTATATACATAATAACGTTAAATTAATGCTCAAAAAATATGAAGAAATCGTTCCAACGGTAATAACTTGGCCTTCAAAATCAACCTGAATTAGGCAAGTTTTGACATATACGTTACATATATTTAGGAAAGTTCAAGAATATAATATAGAAGGTAAGAAAACTCTTTTTAACACTTGTTTTTTTCTCAGTTACCTTTATATTCCCGCTCTCTCAATCTATTTATTGATGTAAAACTCGACTATTGTTTCACGATCGACCTCCCCCAAAATCTTCCTTCTACCACCCTCTCGCTCAAAAATCCCACATATAAAATCATGTCTACAGATGAAGAATTCAGGCTCGAAACTCGATTCCCAATGCTAAGGATCAAGAATGATGATGATCGAAGTGGAATAATTATCAATGGAGAAGAGTGCTGCGGCACCCCAAAGTCTTCCGAATGTACGATCCCTGAGGCACTCAACTGCCCACCGGCGCCGAGGAAGTCATGCAAGAGAAACTTGTATTGTGAGTTGGAGATGGTGTTAAGTGAAGAAACTGAATCACTATTCAGAATTGCTGAGGCCAACATTAATGGCGCTGGCGCCACCAAGAAGAGGAGATATTGATTCTTGAAGTAATGATGCCATGGTGTTTCGAAGAGATTATACATAAACACGGATGTTTCTTTTATATATATATATAGCGTAACACGTTTTTAATTTGTGAAATTACGTGATATCTAGATTCAGGAAAATTATACTGTTGTCAAAATTTGGATCCAATGTACGTAGTAGTTTTTGAATAAATTCAGATTATTAGTCCAACCTAAAGATTTATTTGTTTTATTTGATTAATTGCCAATTGTTCTTTTCTACTCATTCATTCTTACTGGGATTCAGAATCATAAGAAGGAGCATCATGATATCCTACTTTATTGATCGCCATGATTTTTTCTTTTTAAGAATTTATTTGACACATATATGATCTAGGATGTTTGAATTCCTCACAAGGAGGTGGTTGGAATTGGTATCAAAATCTATTAAAAATCTGATTTTAATTCCCACTAGACTGGGTATAGATGATGGCATGATTTAATCAGAGACCCAACAAACTGATTATAAGTAAATGGTCCAAGGGTCTTCAAGTTTGTGGTTTCTGTAAATTTACTACAACTTTCTCAAATGTGATGTATAAAGCAGGCTTAGCATTTATACTCTGATTTCTCCATGATAAACATAAACCCCGTGCCAAGCACAAAGATACAGATGACTGCAATGGAAAAAAGTACATCTTATCTAGTAATAGTCGATCTTAATTTGTCCCTTATTAGATCCTCGTATAGTGTCGTTACTCGGAACTTCATAAAAAGTAGAGAATGGAAACGTGCCATACCTTGTTAAGAAAACACCAGCAATGAATCTAAGCACATGAATAGTAAGAGAGTGTCTTATGAATCTGGAAATCAGCTGCACTGCAATTCCAATATCTGCTTTATTAAAGTAGAAGCAAAGAAATCTTCAGTAACTCGTAGAATTTCCAAGTGATAAGGATATTGGAGCTGTATCGGGGCCATTCAGCAAAAGAGAAAATAAACAATTGTTAACTGATACTATCTTAATTGCAATACAACCATACTACTGTCTCTCCATGAAACATCAGATAAATGTTTCTGGCCAGTTTAAACAGACGTATCAGCCTGCTGCCTGGGTTAATCTATTTAGAGATAATAGGACGCATGAGGCATCAAACTCCAAAGCTTTGATGATCTTCAAGACGAAGTCATATTGGGGGAACAAGATGTTGATGACGTCGAAACCGCTTGGAGGTACTGCTTAGTCGGACATTTTGGTGGAAGATTCCCTGGTAAGACTGCACTACTTCAAGTGTGCGACTCTTGGAAAGTGAGGTACCACTACTTTGTTCATAATAGGGGTTGGTTAATCTTTAAATTCGATGACGAGGCTGCAAGACTAGGTATGCTGGATGGAGGTCCTTACTTTTTTGGGTGGCCCTTGATGCTAAAAATCATGCCCCAATTTTTGGCGTTGTTGTCGGGGATTACTGTTTTTCATTACGTTTAGTTAATTTTAACTTTAATATGAATTTTACTGCTTTGGTTTAGTTTAGTTTGATAAAAAAAAAATTATTATTGTGTTTCCCCTTACTTTCTCGAGAACGTGTATGCGAAATTCGAGAACCGGTGATTTTGCTCAATTTGACTCGGAGATCGAACAAAAATACAATCTTCGAAAAAGACAACAATTGGAAACACACCAAAAACAGAAAGAGAAAGATATGGCAGAGGGAAATCCAAATCAAATAGTCATGAGGGCTAACCGAGAAACAATACAACCAAATGTGGTGGCAGCTAATGAAAATGCAAGGCTAATGGAAGAGTACATGGTTTCATCGGTTGTGAAAAGACAATCTAGAATAATATATCCGGTGTTTGTCAAGCAAACTTCCACCTGCGGACTAATGCGATCAACACGTTCCAAAATGCGCTACAATTTTTCGGGAGAGCTTCGGAGAATCCCATCATGTATCAAGATTTCTGGACATGTGTGCAACTTTCGAATATCCAGGGGTATCCAGTGAAGCAATCAGGGCATCATTACATGGAACTAATTGAGTCAAAAAATCCTTAGCAAATACTTTCCACCAAAAAGGATTGCAAAGCTGAGAGACAAGATTACAACATTCCAACAACTGGACTCGGAATGCTATTCAGATGCTTTGGAATAATACAAGGGTTTACTTCGCCAATGCCCACAACACGTAGAGACGAGAACATTCCAACAACTGGACTTGAATTGCAGAAATGGTTTCAGGTGCAGTACTTCTACATTGGTCTGAATCCGATAAGCAAAGATGACGTAGACTTCGCATACGATGGTTCTATCACAAAAAGAACCACGGATCAAGTCTACCAAATCATGAAGGATCTGGCATTCACCAGTGGACTTTGGCCTACTGAAAGGACGAGTGAAAAAAGAGCTGCTGGGGTATTCAAAGTTGATTCTTTGACAGCAATTTCAGTACAATTGGCATCATTGGCACGAAGGTGGATCAGATAACCGTAGCCCAGGCTATAAGATCGAAATGCAAACATTGTGGAGGGAACCACGTAAGTGTTGATTGTAACGTAGGATCTCCTTTTGTTCAGACAATGGAGGATGTGACCTACACTCAGAATTTTCAAAGGTAACAACACAATCCAAATCCTAATACCTATTACCGAGGCCGGAGAAACTACCTAGATTTTCAGTGGAGCAATAACCAGGGTGCTCAGACCGTACCACAACAAACAGCACCACCAAATTTTCAGCAGAATGAGAAAAAAGTTTTCATTAGAAGATCATGTGCCTAAGTTGGTGGAAATATCTACTCAACACATACAACGTACAGATAAGAGCTTGCAAGTTTAAAGAGCCGCCATAAAAAAATTGGAAAATCAGATGGGACAAATAGCGAAAGCACTTTCAGAGAGACCACTAGGAACACTGCCTAGTAACACTGAGATAAATCCCAAACGGCAGGTAATGGCCGTGAAGGCCGTGAAGGAAGAATAGATTGAGGCAATAACTACCCCGCAGTGGAATTCAACCGCTAGTGATTAATGTAAAGAAACCAGTTCCTACAAAAGAAAAGGTGTATACCACGATTGAGAAGGAAATGAATAAATATGAGCAAAATAAATAAGCTGAGACAGAAAGAGCATCAGAAGATATAAAGGTTAAGGAAATCACTCATACTAAAGAATTTATACCACCATTACCTTTTCAACAGAGATTGTAAAAGGAAAAGTTCGATGATCAATTTGAAAAGTTCCTAAATATGCTAAAAAAGATCCACACCAATATCCCATTCATCTATGCTATACGACAGATCCCGATGTATGCAAAGTTCTTGAAGGATATGATTCTAAGAAAAGAAAGCTTCCAAATTTGGAAGAAGTGACATTACCCGAGGAGAGCAGTGCAATGCTGCAAAATAAATTACCACCAAAACTTAAGGACCCATGGAGTTTCACTTTATCTATTTCACTTGGCAAAGAATTTTATTTTAATGCTTCATGTGATACAGGTACAAGTGTAAATTTAATGTCTTTGTCTACTTTTAGGAAACTAGGAGTTGGGGATGTCAAAGAATCGAATGTGACGTTGCAGTTGGCAGATAGGAGCATCATATACCCATGAGGCAAGATTGAAGATGTGCTCATCAAAGTTGGGAAGCTAATATTCCCAGCGGACTTCCTTGTTATTGACCTCGAAAACGACCACGATATGTCAATTATCTTAGGTCGACCCTTTTTAGCAACAAGTCGAACTTTGATTGGCATGGAGAAGGGTGAGCTGTGTGTGAGGGTGGAGGACGCATGTGAGATCTTTAAATTATATAATCCACCCAAACAACCATTAGTCCTGAAGGAAGCCAAATCTATTGCTGAAAAATTTCAACAAGGGTCAAATTAGATAAAACCTAAATGTGTAGGGAGCTTTTGAAGCGATGAGAATGGAGAATTCAAAGTTTGGAGAGCAAAAAGAGGATGCAATGCTGAAAATTACAAGGAGTGTATAGTTGCAAGATTCCAGCATGAGCTACCATGATCAAACTGCCAAGTAGCTAAAGACTATAAATTTAGCACTTGTTGGGAGGCAACCCAATTTCCTAATCATTTTATTTATTTTTTTTCGTATTGCATTGCATGTAGTTTTATTCTTGATTAATAAGTTGCATTAGTTATAGTCATGTTTCAATTTACAAGGTATCACTATCCTATAATGTTTCCCATATGCCATTGAATTTATTGTTGGTTGTTTTGATTGTTTGGTAACATATGTTATAGGTTATTTAATCTTTATTGTTTGATTTGACTGCTATGTGTATGAACATGACGTCGCGAAATACTCAAACCAACATAGACCAAGGGAGAAGCACGATAAAGAAGATTGTCTAGCTGTTACACATAGTGCCTCGTACCTTTATCAGAAAAATTCAGAGAGTACCTTCTTCCCTTTCTCTTATATTCTTATTTATACTTTAT
>CAIGRF010243732.1:44612-66408 GCA_903798235.1 Fraxinus ornus
GAATGGATAAGGTATTTTCTTAATTTCTTTAGGCTTTAGCAATTGGATTATTGGTGATAAGGAGCTTGAGATAATATTGGATTTGTTCTTAAGTTCTTTGATAAAATTGCACGTGGTCTGGTCCTAATTTTCAGCTCTATCTTTATGCTTTTTTGTTCTTTTTTTTTTAATACTATATTTTGGGTATTGTTGTGTGCTGTGTGCAGTTGAGATTCACTGTTGTCTGTTATGGAATTGAATTTGGGTATTGCTGAATGCTGACTGTTGAGTAGATATGGCTGAAATTTGGGTATTGTTAAGTTGAAATTGGTGAAGTTTGGGTATTATTGAATTGAAATTGGTGAAGTTTGGATATTGTTGAATTGAAATTGGTGAAATTTGGGTATTGTTGATATCTTATGAAGTGACACTTTCAAAGAAAAATTGATTTGGACAACGTAAATGTTGTTGGAGCGACGTCGAATAATGTGGAATTTGACGTCACTAAACTTCCAACTGATCCTGGTCTAAGGATACCGGATGAATATTTTGTTGGAGAATGTTTTACATGTTGGAAAGAGAAGAAAAAGTTTCATATTCATGTTGGAGAACATGATAGTGCACATAATCAAGCTCGCATTAAGTGCAAAGCTTTGATGAATCAAGACCAACCAATCCAAAGTATGAAAACTCGAAAGGAACAATTGTAATTTATAAACTATGTCATTTTAATATTGTTGCATTATTGTTTTATATTTTTATTATCATTACATCCATGACAAAAACTCGACGTTTAACATCTATAAGTTGTGCCCCAACAAGAAATCCTGACTCTGCCGTTGCCAATGGACATGCGTCTTTGTGGATCAGTGGATCATACTGCATTTTTTGATATGAGAATTGGATTATGCCATTAATTCCAATTTAAAGGAGTGACATTCATTGAGCACAGTCCTTGTACAATTGAGCGATTGTTTGGCACAAGTTATAAAAAAAAAAATTCTTCAAACCCATCTTCAACCGCACATTTTCCCACTAAAATAATTTTACATGAAAACCAATAACTTTTTTCAAATTTTTAATTAGAAATAATGAGTTTTCACTCCAAATAGCTTCTCTTAGACATGGCAAATTTCATTTCATCTTGCTGCAGTTAAAAAATAAGTTTCAAGAAACTTTATATTTTAACTTTTCAAAATAGAGAAACACCCCGGTTCTCCAAATTTAGAGAGCCAAGGTCAATCTCCATTCTTAAATTCTTAAATGTACGATGATTGCTCATAGATTTTAATACTTTAGTTTTTAAATTATTAAAATCACATTTAAATTGATTGACAAGTAAAAAATTATGTTAAATTGAAATATGAGGAGAAATGAATAAAAATTTCTTGAAAAAAATAAACGAAGAGTTAAAATAGAGAGCATTGTTGTAGTGCATAATTTTTACTTCAAATTTAAAGAGATGCTCTTATTTTTAAAGTTTATAAATAATATTTTTATTAAATAAGATCTCAATCTCAATAGCCAATAAGATTGAAAATTTTACTTACAAGTGAAACTAATTATAATTTAAATAAGTTTTTTTAGCAAATTTGAAAATAAGGAATATTTTTTTACTACTGAATAAACGTCAAAAATAAGGTTAGCCAAACAAGACAAGGGAAACGAAAATCGGCCACAAAATTATTTTGGGTGAAATTTCATAGTTGATGGCCTAGAGGAAATCCCAGAAAACAATACAGAGAAGCGCAGACGCAGAAACCGATGTCCGCGTTGCTACCACTCCCATCCCTAAGACCATGGCGTCCCAATACCATCTCCACCTCCACCACCACCAGCAGACCGCCACTGCCGCAAAGAAGTGTTTCCTTCGCCGTTCAGAGCCTCAAATTCGACTATCAAGATAAAGAATCCACCCAATATATTGGTGGTGCCAGTGCACTCAAATCCAATAAACCACTGCGAAACACCTTCAACGAGTCTAGAAATCAACAAAATCAAGAACCAAAAGACGAACAAAAGAGGCAGCTGAGCGGTGCTGATGTATTATCGGCACTTCAAAGAGCCACTGCCCACAAATCCAAGAAAAAGAAGGTCAAAAGGGACGCTATATCTAGAGATAGAAAATTTGTTGAACGAGAAATCCATGGGTCTGTAGATTATACTAGTGTTAGACCCTTATGCATCAAAACTGAATGGATTGGCCGATTGGAGGAATTGGAGAGGCAACTTCAGGAGCTTATAGATACTTAGGATTGTCTTAATTGTTATCAGAGGTAACAATGTTCTTTAAAGGACTGGAGGATGAAGAAACAGAAGAAGACGAAGATTGTGACTTGGTGCCTTCTGGTGGTACTAGTATTACAATCTGCTGAATGAATTCTTATCTTTTGTTTTTAAATACATCTTATTGCATATGCCATCTTTGTCATGTATAAAGTCTTAACCTGTGATTAAGTATATGGAATACTGCTTTATTGTGATTATTGGATTTTGTTAATTTGAGACTAAAGCACAATGGCACGGTGATATATTTTGACTAATCTGTTAGATTTTATCCAAGACACTTCTTATTTTTTACTGGCTCAATTTCATTTTTTAGACAATTTTGATTTATTTGGGGGATGTGAAAAGACATACCCTATTGCCTTTGTATTCAGTGTGTATATTTGGTTTTCACTTTTTGGATGTTTTTGCCATTGTAATACTTGCTCTCTTATGTTAATTGACGTGGAATTTAAGATACATACTCATTCTTTCACGTTTATATTTGACGTTCCAATTATGTCTTGTTTATAAGGTTACATGTTGCCAATCAAAATTCTTTCCATAGCAATCTTGGGAGCAATGGCATTGTTTCGGATTGGTCAATTAACGTGATAAGAGTATTAGAATACTTTATGTGGTTGTACCATCTTGCAAGCATATTAGGGCTATACGACGTCTTTTAAGATGTTTTGTTTACCTAATGCTCCTTGTTTCCTTTTATTGCTTGTTATTTATTGCACTATTTCATGCAGTATTAACTTAATGACTTGGTTGAACTCATTTTTGTGCAATTATGTCACATTCTATTTAAATGAGAATTGCATTCTTTGAAAGTCATCTTTGTACACAGTCCTCGTTCTGTTTGAATGTCACGTGGCTGGTGATGCTCTCTCTCTCTCTCTCTCTCTCTCTCTCTCTCTCTCTCTCTATTATGAATGTGTGTATGAGCACACATCATAATTTAACAGTCTTTGTAGAATCAGACGAAGTGAGATTTTGTGAAATTATAAAACACAGTTGCATGGTTGGATTGGAGAAGTTCTGTTAGTCTTTTTTTTGTCGAATGTGAACGAAAACAAGATTTGAAGGGTAGTTGGGAGAAATCCTATGCTCAGTCTTTCATTTTACTGTTGTGGTTCTTTTCTTGCTTCCTCTTTCCTCTTTTTCTAGGGGGGCTTGCCTTATCATTGAGATATTTATTACGTTGATGGTTCTAACTTCTAATACTCGTGCTAAAAACCTTATTTCTAAAAGAAATGCAAATTTTATACATTTATTAGGACCTACTGTGCGAATGATTGCTTAGAAAACAATATAATTTCACAAACGCTTCTATTACTTAAAATGCTTAAAAGCCGAACATTTTCAAGATTTTGTCCTTATGGGCCGTGTAAACTCCATGCAATGTTGCAGATAACATAAGACCCGACCTTTTACTTCTGGACCATGTAAACTCCATTCATAATTTGGAAAGCGCTCCTTGGTTGCTTTGTGACAATTGCCTCCGTAGAATTTTACCTGCAGCAGACCTTGGTATGGCACTGATAAAACTCGCCCTCCTAATTTTCTTGTATGGGGCTACCTGAAGATTTTCCGCAGTAAATTTGAGAATGCTATGGCAGAGCAAGGGTTAGCTTGCAGAAGAATCTTGTGCGTGCGCATGTGTGGTGGGTGCAGGGGGCAGGTGAGCGACGGGTGTACTGTGTACATACCTGCTCGGCAACAAATTGGATAACCTGATCTTCATTTAGGTCAGAACCTGAAGCTTTCACCACATATGCCACGGGTATTTGTCCTGATTCTTCATCTTCAACCCTGCACGATTCCATTATTTTGTTAAGGCGCGCGTGCACACACACACCCCCCAAGGTATTTGATGGGGATTAGGGTTCTGTGTTATTTATGAAAGATATATAAGGCAATGTACGGTATGACTGCTGCATCAAGTATATGGAGATGACTTAATAATATTGCTTCCAGCTCTGCTGGAGCCACCTGCATTTGCAACATTTCAGCATGTAAGTCACTCCAAGTATCTGCCCTTGTTTTCTGTAAACATATACAAGATGTGGAATTACTGTACCTGGTAACCATTATGCTTGATCAACTCCTTTATCCTATCTACTATGTACAGGTACCCATCTCTATCAATATAACAAAGATCACCAGTTTTCAGCCACCCATCTGAGGCGAACGTAGCAGCAGTTGCTTCATCATTTCTCAGGTATTCTTTCATTATTGTAGGGCTTTTCAGCCACAGTTCTCCTTGCTTATATGGCGGCAATGTCATTCCCGTCTCAACGTCCACTACCTTGGCACTAAAACATGGAATCAATCTCCCCGACGAGGCTGAATGAGCCATCGCTTGGTTGTTGGAAACAAAGAAAGTTGCTCCACCAGAGCTCTCTGTCAGCCCATAGCCTGGTCTTAGCTCGACCCAAGGAAACTTCTCTCTGAACCCATCAGCCACCTCTTTGCTCAATGGAGCAGCGCCCGAGCCCACTCTGCGCAATGATGACAAGTCATATGCCCCTCTGGGATACTTCACCAACCCGAGTATCACTGGGGGAACGGCTGGAATGTTGTTGATCTTGTAATCCTGAATAGCTTTAAGCATGTTTTGGAAATCAAATCTTTGCATGATAACAGTAGTTGTGCCTGAGCAGAACATTCCAAGGCCAAAAAATACGAGACCGTAGATGTGAAACATGGGGACAAAGCACAGGAAAACATCATTCTGAGACTTTGATACATTCACTGACCATTTGAGCAGTTTCATAATAGATGTGAAATTTGAATGTGTCAATACGACTCCTTTGCTAGTTCCAGTAGTCCCTGAAGAGTACAGAATTGCTGCTGTATCCGACTGAACCGGCTTAGCCTCTGGAATTTCTAATGGTTCAGAATTCTCAACCAATTCTTGAATGGTAAGAGCATTGTCATATTCTTTACTGTAGGACGTAACAAGAGTAGGCACTTCAGTGGGCACTAACTTGTGCATCTCTTCTGGTGCAGCAATAGCAAGTTTCGTCCCAGAATCCTGTACTTGTTTGGCAATTTCTGCTACAGTGTTGAGTGGATTGGCCGTTGTCAGAACTGCACCAACGGAGAGTACAGCCAGACATATGATTGGGTACAATAGCGAGTTTGGTGATAACACAAACACAACATCGCCTTTCCTCACCCCTAGTCCATGATAAAATCCTGCAGCAAGCGCTCTAATGGACCGGTTGAGTTGAGCATAAGTGAGTCTTTCATGAGTGGTGGAGTCGATTAGTGCTACTCGGGATTCGGCTTGGTCAAGAGGAGGGAACTGTGATAGCGCATATGTAGCTGTATCAAGATTAGGCCGAGTAGGGATCTTATCATCTTCACTCAAATGAACAAGGGAATGGTAGATTCCAGTTTCCAAATTGAACCCGGATTTTTTATCAAACGTTTGTACAAAACTAACGGATTCTTCTTCATTGGGAGCCATCGAGCCCTCTTCACTTTGGATATTTTGAACTAAATCTTGGATAAATAAGCTGTAAGTGTTGGTTTGTTCATAGTTAATGCCGTCGTTTAAAGGGACGTTTTGTGCATTTCTAGTGTACGTACTTGCCGGCTATACCAAGGTGACTAAGTCATGGAATTTCATTTTCGAAAAGCTTCACATTATATTCCTCGAACTTTTGTCTTGTTTATAATACGACAAATGGGACATAACTTTCTTAAATGGGTTCGATGTTTTCAATGATTTATAAAATTTGCCGTTAGTTTTTTTTTTTTAAAAAAATATATGATTGACAATAATATTTATTCTTTTTGAGTTATCTGGTTTGGTAGGTTGACCAGAACTGTACAACTGTTAGAAACGCGTATTGAGTTATATGAAATTCTGGAATTGGCTTTAACGATAAGCTAAAATAATGATGTTGCTTTAGGTTTTTAATTAAAATCAGACTTTTAGTAGATATTGAAAAAAGTTGGTAAAATTTATTGAAAAATTGTGAATCCGAGGAAATGTGCAATTAAAAATGAGTTTGGAATTTTTTTTTTTTTTTAAAAGAAAAGTGAGCTAAATCTAAAATATATCTGTTCCACCAGTTGTGTTGCCAATATTTTTTATCCTAAAAGACTTGAACATCCCATTACCATAACAATATTGTGATTAAAAAAAATAAAAAATAAAAAACTATTTATATGCTCCTTCAAACAATAAATATTACGAATGGATAAATTTCTAATATCTTAATATCTTAATATTAAATACTTTACCCGTCTAGTTAATAAAATTTAATTTTTATAGATAATTACGATAAAAAAGATTTATATTGCAGTCTTTTATTGTTTTAATTAATTCTAGTAGATTTATTGGTTATATACATTTATGTATTAGCAAGTAACAATTTCTTTATTTTTTGTTTTAAATAATTTTTTTGATGGCTCCAAATATCTCTCCTTCATTCACACTATTTTATATATAGCATAGCTAATAAGTAGCAAGGTAAACGCAGATGTGTTGATAAATATTTTGTAAAAAATGCGACAATACGCGTTTTAACTACTTTTTCTCAACATGCAATCCACCTTATTAGAAGTCACGAACAAGTATGCACGAAAAAAGAGTGTCGACCCCACGGATATAATGAACTCATATAGAAGACTAGAATAGAAATAAATTGAAAACACAAACCATGTGTTTTAATGCTTCCAAGTTAGAAGCCGTATCTCAATTTCCAGTATAAATCTACAACACTATCTAGCTCATAGATTAAACGCAGTTGATGGCCTAATCCAAGACCCAAAAACCAATTATTCTAGCAACTGCTTCAATCAACATAATTCAGAACAAACAACGCTGCAGCATGTCAATTTGTAGGTCAAGGAGACATTGTCTACGAGTTCACCAAGAAACTTTTCACCAGGCTGTCTTTAGACTGGTCGAGATTCGCTCCATCTGTGGAACTTCACATTGCACAGATATAGGTCCCAATTTTGAAGCTCATGGAGAGAATAAGAACCCACAAGAATATGAAATCTAACCAACCCATAGAAGTTGCAGAAACAGTCTTCCCTGGAAGTATGCTAACCCGTGATTCCAAGTTAGCAGAACCATTGTTACCTCGTGATAAGCCAAATGAAAGAACAATATTGAAGTTCAGGTTCTTGCTGAAAGATTGGTATGTTTCATTGCCATTGACTGTCAAATTTCTTATTTGAATCATGCCAGCCGTAACATGTGCTGAACTGGAAGCAGAATTTAGAAGAAGAGTTGCATTTTTTGAAGGAAACTCCGACGCAAATGCTGGAGGAGCTGGGGAGCTGCCCAACATACGACTTGCCTGCTCGATAAAAGGATACTGAAAATCTGCACCCATTAAAAGGTATACCCAAATCAGATACCAAGAATTTTTTTTTGTTATAATTGTTAACAGTACATGCAGAAGCGAAATGCTTGAGATGCATGTTTGGGACTAGGTAGTGGACAAAATGAATGAGATTTTAACTTATGTTTCTTGTCAGTATTATCCAGCCCACCCTACCAAACGAGCCAACGAGCCAGGAAACAAGAAGTTGCATAGAGTAATTTTTCTTTCAGTACCTGACTGACATTTTGCCAGCTCCTTCTTAGATGACAATGCTGCATCATTACTTGTACTATCAATGGGTTGTTCACTTGACACTGTAGCTTGTTGAGTTCCTTCATCAACGTTCTGGCAAAGAATAATAACGTAAGCCTAAGTACTAAATTGCAACTTGAACCTTTAAAAGACAGTGAAGCTCGAAGGATAATGTTACCTTTTGAGCACGGAATGCTTGATCAGATATAAGATCCTCACTTTCCATCATCTTTGAAAGATCATAAGAGAGATACTGTGAGTTGTCATCATTGGCATCGAAGAATGTAAGGTACTCCAGCGCATCAAAATTAGATGTATCAAATGCACCAGAATTTGAGAGATCATTAGTTTCATCAAATCCTCCATCACCACCATATTGAACGATATCAGAAGTGTTCAGGAATGGCTCATCAAGTAAGTAATCCACTTCCTCGAAATTCCTAGGATCGCTCGATTCAACCATGTATTCATGCCTGACAGGTTTTACAACAGTATCATATGAAGCTGGAAATTCATACAGATTCTGGTCATCACGCTTTTCAGGTTCACTTCCACGTTCACCGATGTCAAATATACGCAGTTGGGCTCCACTATTGGACTCGCTGGTCTCTCCTTCATAGCTGCCATTGTCTGCAGAATAGGTGTTCAATGGAAGTGGAGTATCGTCTGACGGAATGTTGTTTCCAAGAATCTAGCAAAGAGAGCATTTTACCATATGAAGATCACTAAATAAGTAATGTTGTGGACCAAAACAACAAGTACTCTTCACAATTTCCACAGTGAGCCTAGCATACAACACAATATAATGGTAAAAGCACAAACCTGCTCAAGGTCTCGGCCGTCCAAATAGAGATCATCATCTAAATCTACTTCCTCAGCAGCCTCCTGTTTGGGTACCAATTCCAGCTCATCATCCTCCCACTCCTCCTCAATAAATGGAGCCCCGTACTGTTCGCCATTCTTTGGTCCCGAACCACTCTTCTGAAAGACTCGGCAAAGCACGATAGCATCCTTCTCCACCAAAAAATACACCAATAATAAACAAAATTAATCGAGAATGTGAAACAAATAATCCTTCAAAATAAGTTTTTGGTTAACGATAGTGATTGCAATAATATTTCTTGCCATAATAAAAACAATCCATAACACTAATTACTAATAATCTCGAAAAAACGACTATATAATCACAAAAATAATAATAGTAATAAAAAATTATCTGATTTTAGACTTACTGCCAATTTACTTATTCTATTGGTTAATTCAAACTTACTACTATTTCCTAAATCGCCACACACCGTATCACTCCTTAGACATTCATCATCCACACTAATTCTGTCAGCTCAAATGTGAGTTGATGAGGCAAAGGCAAAGAGTAATTCGAAAGTTCGAGATACACAGTCATGTGCACCCACCTGATTAATTCCGGTATTCTGCAACTCCATATCAGCAAGCCGGTACTCGTGCATAACCCAGTTACTCCTCAGGCCTTTTGGAGCTCGGCCTTCGTGATAAACAAGAGTTTTCTTCATCCCCACAATCTGTGACTTATGGTAGACAGTCCTGTCCTTTCCGGTAGTCTTCCAGTACCCTTTTTCAGTTGCCCTGTTGGTCCTTGCTCCATTACCAAATTTTTTGTCCAGCATGCTGAAGAAATACCATTCCAAATCTCTAGTCTTCAGATTAGACATACCTAAGAAAACCACCATAATCGAATGAAAAATCATTTGGAATAAGGAAATATTAGAAAAACAAAATAAAAAATGTTTAAAAATCTGAGGTGAAAACATATAGGTGGTTAAATCATTGTGTGCATAAGCATATACATACACAGATATGGAGTTGTACATATAATAAAGAGCAATCTTGACAGATGATGATAATAATAATAATAATAATAATAATAATGATGCTGATAATTAAATTTAGTTTTACGCAACTAAAATGGACTCAAGAGGAGTGAGAGTGAGATGACATGAAGTCGGAAAACTACTGAGGCTCCAATTTCGTCCTGGATTAAACTGACAAAGAAAATGGAGCACTGAACTTTTTTCCCATGTTCAATTCCAAATAAAATCACAATTCGTTGGATCACGAAGACATGAATAAAGGAGAGAAATATCATAACTTTCTTTCGTTTCCAACGATATTCAGTAAAAGCTAAATCTGCTTTTCATTTTGGTAGCAGATAATCAAAGGTAATCATTTTTCATTAGATATTTCTTCTCCCCATTCCCTTTCCTCTATGGATTAACAATGCTTAAGTACTTCCTTGTTATACAACCTTAGACAAAGGATTAATGAAATTTCCAAGTTATCATAGAATACAATGAAGCAAGGTAAATACATTATTCAGTTCATAGTTAAGTGAATAAAATCTCACTATTATATGGTAAATGAAGAGATTAAACAATGGCCTTGCCACATATTTTGGCAACAAAACCTTCTTACGATATCTGATCTACATTGAATTCCAAGAAGCAGATAAAGAAAGTCATTCTAAGCCAAAAGATTTTCTGTCAAACCCCCAATATGTATATTATCTTACAAATGCACACATACAAACATAAAAATGAAGTCCCATAATTCGATACAAAATATCATCCCAAAACAAATTTGTCTTACAAATGCACACATACATACATACATAAAAATGAAGTCCCATAATTCGATACAAAATATCATCCCAAAACAAATTTGTCTTACAAATGCACACATACATACACACAACAAAAAAAAAAAACCTACAGTGAAAAAAATGAAAAATGTTTATGATTACTGAACTAAATGGTAAATTTACTACAAAGGCGCTACCATATCAATCACTACCTTAAAAGTACCTTGCTTATACATAAACCTTACTATTTAATATATACAGAAGAATAATTATTGGACAACAATCTCCCTATGGATGGTAAAATCTAAGTAACAAAAATATTTAAACTTGTGCTACCCCTCCTGCGGTTGACCTTTCAATGATCGATCGAGCAATTCGATTTGTCTACAGGGAGGCCCGAGTAGTCAGATCCCAAAATTGGTGTCCCTTCCGTATAAAAACAGCTTATAACTACCTGGGCTACTCCTAATCTGCATATCTCAATACTCTCCCACCCCAAAAAAATATAAATAAAAGAAAAGGAAAATGAACACCAAATAGAGTTCTAAATATCTCTGCACGCACAAAATATTATAATTATAAAGAAAGGGTAGGTTTGAGAAGTACATACTAGGGAGATCCCACGGCTCGACCTTGTAAATATCGATCTCAGAAATAGCATCGAATCGGAAAGATTTTCCGCAGACTTTTCGCCTCAAATAGTATCGCACCAATTCCTCGTCAGTGGGATGGAACCTGAAGCCCGGACCCAGAAAAGATACAGATGATGATTNGAGTTCAAAATATAAAGAAAGAAAAGGTTTGAGAAGTGCATACTTGGGAGATCCCAAGGCTCGACCTTGTAAATATCGATCTCAGAAATAGCATCGAATCGGAAAGATTTTCCGCAGACTTTTCGCCTCAAATAGTATCGCACCAATTCCTCGTCAGTGGGATGGAACCTGAAGCCCGGACCCAGAAAAGATACAGATGATGATTTCTTGTCCTTATAATCCATTCAAATCAAGAAAAAATTAATCAGAGATTAATGAATTTTTAGGGAGAATTTTGAATTTCAAGAATTCAGAGGGTATAGGATTGTGGTTGAGTGAGGGGTAGGTTAAGGATATGGAGTCAGCATTGGCGTGGCTTGACCAACGCCATGTCATTCGAACTACTTCTAGAAGGTTCCATATATTTTCTTTGAAAATAATTGTATAGTGCTCTCTTACAGTTTTTAAATATGTTGTTGATCGTAATATACTAATAAAAAAAAATTTCTATTACCCCATCACAACTTTTTCCTCCTAAATTTTCTGATTCAATATGCTTAAATGAGAAATGATTATTTGGGAAGAAGCTTGTGAATTTTTCTTACATTTTGACACCGTTTGATATGGTTTTTGAAAAATAAAAAATAACTTTGGAGATTCAGAAGCAGTTTTTGAATCCATTTGACTAATTTTGTGGAAAAATTTATTAATTAGAAGAATTTTTTTAAAAAACTGGTCAAATGTGACTTTATCTAAAAACATTTTTCAAATAAGAAGTTCTTTTATAATTTAATTTTCAAACGAAGTAAAGTCATGCCAAACGGCTTCATCTCAACTATGTCTATTTGTAAATTTCTAGTAAGGTCTTGGGGATAATAGGTCTTTTTAGTTTGTGACATATGACATTTATTAATTGATTCACGTATAACAAAAATTTGTTCTCTTTTCACGCTTTAATCATTAGCTGATATGTCTCTCGTTGATTGGCTATGAGCCACGCTTTTTACTCTCATTCGCGTGTGCTTTGATAATGATTTTTACTAACGTGGAATAACTAATAAAACCTAACTAAAGTATGTTTGTTTCGCCGTTATCAATGCTAGCTATTTCATTGGGCACGCGCATGATTTGATTGGTCTTCAAAACGATCACATGAAAGGAATAATGGTTTGTGGTTGATCCTCTCAATACATTCAAATTACATCCCTTTTGTTTCCTAACCACGACATGTCCAACCCATTCATGATAAAATACGAAGATAACACATGTACTGAATCTCGTATTGACGCATCACACTATTTGTAGTGAAACCCACGATATCAATGAGATGATTGCAAAGTCTTAAAAGCACTATATTCTCAACTAGCGAAACGTCACCCCACCACCACCACCACATTATTTCAAAATTACGATACAATATACACTCCCCTCCCAAGTAATATGATGTTCTATAAAACCTGTTCTGAGCTTCCAGAGTGACACAAGCAGCATCAAGAAAGCAACAACATGAGAATAACTTAGAACTAGACTTTTATTGAAGAAGTCAATTCAAAAATTGAAAGCATTGTCGACTGATGGATTTGTTCAGACCACATTAAACAACTACACAAAGATTGCATAGGCTCAGTGGACATTGAGGTGTCTCAAAGCCCATTACTCGTCTCATCTTCTAGTGTTGAAGACAAGGACAACTGGATAATGTTACATGGGAATATATAGGTACCACGAATATTACCCTTCCCGGACATGATGCCTCCATTCCTCATTTTCTTTGGTCAATGTTTCAATGCGTGATTGGAGAACGTTGATCATGGCTTGAGCCCTCATCACTTCGATCTTCAATGTTTCCCTCTCCATGGAGACATTCAGGATTTCATTCTCCAAGTTGCTGATAAATTTCAGATACCCAGGGGGTAGGGATTTCTCCAGATTTGAAGAGTCAAATGTAGGTTGGTTGTTTTGATTTTCTTTGAGTTCGACTGACTCTAACAAAGGAAATTCCAAAAGTGCAGGGGAAGAATTTGTCGTCATCATCATTGTCCGGGGATCCTGGCTTGTTGTAGTTGAATCTTCTGATCCATTTGCATGGCTGGAGTTGGGAACATTATCATGCTTTGATCTTTTATTTTGAGCTAAACAGAGGTGTTCGGGATCTTCTGATATCTCCCTCTTGCAAAGAAAGATAATATTTTGCACTGAGTCCATGCTGTGCGGATGGGTATCCTGCCACAAAATTAGAGTAAAGATATAATCTAATAATGATGTTTTTAAATTGAAGTTATTTTCCCAAACTTTTACAAATGTGCGAAAAACGTCCCCCACCTTTAAATCGGACTTTGTTAGTCTCTTAACTTTAATTCATGAACCACATTAGTCCCAAAAAGAATTTCGTCCACGGACGTCCTATATAGACAACAGATTGATAACAATGCATCCTACCTAATGTTGCTTTGACACCTAATAAACCAATAAGGATAAAATCACACCAGTTCTCTGAAGTGCATTCGTGCTTGAGTATCAGAGAAGCCTATGTTCCTCCAGAAAAATGGTGCGACTTTATCATTAGGTGTCAAAGTAACGTAATGTGGAATGTTATGTCATCCATCAGTAATTTTGGACAGAATTATTTTGTAGGACTAACTGGGTTCACGACTTCAAACTTAAGGGATTCATCCACGGTTATCAAAAAAAAAAAAGTCAAGGGATTAACAAAGTCCAGTTTAAAGTTCAGGGAGGTTTTCAGCACAGTGTAAAGTATGGGGACCCTTCAGGTTTTTACTCGAAAAGAAATAGAATATGGGAGCATCAAATTCATTATACCATGCAAAAACCACTGGAAGTAAGAAATATGGGCTAAGATTTTGTTCATTATACTATGGAGTCTTCTCATGCGTACCAAATATGCACTTGAGGATTAACATCATATAGAAAAAAATATTTCAAGCAGCTATCTCACGTGAGAAATGCTAAAAACTTTGAAACAGTACTCAAAATTTAACTGTGTTGTCATCTAAAGGTCCAAACTGCTCCATACCTTCTTTGATCAATAAGAAAGAATAAACATGTAGAACTAACTTGCAAACTAAATCATGTACGGTTTTCATCTACTAGTGCAAACGATGGTCAACCTTGTTTTCACGCATTTCTCCTCCGACCTCACACAATGTTTAAAAGCCAGGAAGTTTGTAGATTAGTTTATCAGTTCTAGTTAACTACGGTTAGATCTAATCATATCCAATATGATCTCAACTCTGAGTCATAAATCCAAGAATCTAAAGTAATAGTTATAGAAGATTGATCAATGCAATTTTAATGAAAGCAACTTTCTTTGTAAATATGAAAAATGAGAGTTCATATCTTTAGTTTTCTAACTTCTCCACACTTATTATCTGGGCTTGATCCGAGAGCCAAACACAATATCAAATCAAAATGTATTCTATTCTATTTCGTGAGATCTTTTCTGTTTTCTATACCTAATACCCGCAAGATCAAGCTAGTAATATCTGATTTTCCACCAACATGTACAAGCCTAAAAGGTAATCTGATTCTAAAAATGCTTCACTTAACAGAACAACTTTTTGTGGCAAGAGATCAATACATTTTTTATTGTAGCTTGCTCATATAATAATAATCAAGCAACCAAAAAAATATTGAGGACACATGTTGCACTACGAGCTAAGAAGTATGACTTGGCCTAAACTATACTGATGTGAAACGTTGCAACAAGAATACAACGTCATATTTTGATTAACAAGAAGAATTCCTCTTTTCTTTTTTCCATTTTCTTTCATTTTTCCTCAATACAGGGCAAGGAAACATTTCCTAAACTAGGGAAACAAGTTGCACAAAATTCCGGTTCAATGTAGGCACCATTGACTGCAACTTGAATATAAAATAATGCAACCAGGCAAAACATATAGACTTCAATCCTTCATCAGTAATGAATTTTGCAACAATAAAAAGTAGATACTCGTGAAGGAAGTGAAATGAACAGATAACAGATTTTTAACTGTAAAGGAATGAAACTTAGAACACCAGGTTCTCTAAAATGGAAAAGAAAAAAGAGAAGGATAGAGAATAACCTGGTCGAGGTCATTGCCTTCAAATCTTGCTTCATCACCATTGGGCACATCATCTTCAGCCTCACCTCCAGGAACCACAAGGGCCACGTCATCATCCCATTCCTCCTCAACAAAAGGTGCGTATCGGTCCCCATTGGGTGGTCCTAAACCACTCTTCTGAAAGATTCTACAAAGCACAAATGCATCCTTTTCCATTGCAAAACAACAAAGAGGAATTTCTTTAAAGATTCATAACATTCAAAACAGATGAAAATGAAAACACGCTAAATTTAACTTCTAAACGTCACCACCCACACCTGTGCAACTCCAGCCGTTCCCAATTCTATATCGCAAAGCCTATACTCATGCATTACCCAGTTCGTCCTCTTTCCATCAGGGGCTCGCCCACTATGGAAAACAAGAGTTTTCTTCATTCCAATAGTTTGGTTTCTGTGAAGCACAGATCGATCCTTCCCCGTTGCTTTCCAATACCCTTTGCCAGTTGCACGATTTAGCCGAGACCCATTACCATACTTCCTATCCACGGGACTGAAAAAATACCATTCTTGATCTCTCGAATTCAGCGATGAATAATCTTTAAGACAAAGATCATGAGACCAAAGTATTCATCAGTTGCTTTTTGAAGACGGGAAATTATAAACATTTGTGCAGACGAATAAACACAAAAAAAGGACCATTTGAACAACACAGTCTACTACAAGCAAAGAATTCATTTCGCAGAAGACTAGAATGAAAATCAGCACATCTACATCCAAAGAAAACTCCCTATTCCCAATTCACAAATAGGTTAGCAGACACTCACACGTTCTTTCATTCCATTCCTACTAACTTCTCATCTATCTCATAATCAGTTCCAAAATCCTATCTTTAGCCACTTCAACAATATAAAAAGATCGTTTTTTACATTTTTTTCATTCCATTAGCACTCTTAACTTCTTTTAAGGACTAAAGTCTTATCTCCATTGTATTTTGAAGCTCACCCTGAAGTATAAGTCACATATCCGCAAATAAGTTATCTCATCAAAATTCCAAAAGCTCAAAAAACCAAGAAAAATAAGACAATCCACAACAGTGATAGTTCCAAGACCTACCTATTTACACCCTAGTCCCGAAAGAGCCGTGACACCCATCAATATTATATCACTGAAAAATTAAATAAAAACTCGTATATCTATATCAATTATATGTATACAAGTATATTCATGCATTTGTGTATGTAAATATTTATACCAGCTAGCTCCCAGGGCTCAGATTTGTAGACATCAATTTCAGTAACAGCTTGAAACCGAAAGGGCTTTCCACAGGCCTTCCTCCTCAGATAGTACCTCACCAACTCCTCATCTGTAGGATGAAACCTGAACCCTGGAGCCAAAGAAGTCGGTGGCGGCGCCCCCATACCCGCCGCCATCGGCACCACCTCTAGACCCATCTTCACTCCCAGATTAATTATAATCCAAAATAAACAACAAATCAAGACTCTTAATTATTATCCATCATGAAAATGAATAATCATAGTTGTGGGTTTGGTGAAAAGGAAGAAGATTAGAAGGCAAGTAAAGTTAAGGTTTGAAAGGAAACGAAAAGGAGAAAAATGAGATTTTTTTTCTTTTCTTTTTTGTTTTTTTTGGGCCCGTGGATTAAGAAATGGCGGAGTGCACAGTGCACTGTGGTGTGTGGTATGAAATGCTTGCTTGACACGGAAATCGATAATCAAGAAAAAGAGGGTTTCGGTTGGCTCCCGTTTCTCATCGTTTTATAGTTTTGCTAAATATTCACTCGGCGTGTTTACTTTGAGAAGAAGCATTCCCTCCTCTTTTCTTCCTTTGGATATTCATATTGGGATACTGACTCTTTCTTTTGGGTTCAAATGAAAAAGATCTTTCAATACATTGCCCTTGATGTTCTTAAAATCCATATAAATATAAACATGTACAAATGCAGAGCCATAACTAAAATCATTTATGTTATAGGTTAATCGCTCACATTACACGATCGAGAGTAACAATAATGTGAAATTGAAAAATGCATAATTTGTTAACTACGCATTGTATAATTCTGTTGTATCGAAGAAAATAATTACAATGTGTTTACTGTGAAGAAGATTGCACATTATATTCGACTTTACACATTCAAAATTTTTGAAAAAAAAGTAATCATATTCATTATTAATTGTGATAATCACAAGTTCGTTGAATAATGAATCGGAAACTTAATGCTACCTACAATTACAAATGATGATGATTATTATTAATAATGAGCTCCTGTTTGACCTAAATTATTTTTTTTCATTTTCGTTTTTCTACTCATTTTCAACCATATATTTTTTAATAAAATAATATTTTACATCACATCAATAACTTTTCATTCTTTTTCAACAACATATTTCTCATCACATCATTTCAAAATCATTTTAATATGCACCAAACACACTCGAATAACTTTATTCATTGCGAAACGTCCTAGTTAATGAGCAAAACTCATTATTTTATGATATTTTATTCTATGAATTTTATTTATTCAATAAAATAGAATAATTTTATGTTAATATATTGTCAAGTAATATATACATTTTAAAGTTGACGACTCTTGCAATATTTTTTTATGCTACAAATAAATAATAATAACTTGCCAAAACACCGGATATAAAAAATAAAAATTAGTGTGGACCGAGAATTTTTATCCGTATTCATCTAAATATTTTTTTAGTGAATAACTATTAAGAGGTTGAGCTATTTTTATTTCTTAAAAAAAATTAGGATTTAATTTGTTTGGATTTTTATTTTTTTTTATTTTTTTATTTCTTAGAATTTATCCATTTTTTTTTAAATTTTAACCGTTCTTGAACTTTTATTTTAAGAATTTTATATTTTTGCTTTTTAGAATTTAATTTAAATAAAACTTTATTTCCATGGTTTGAGGGTTTATGGAGTCTTCACTGAAAATATTCAAAATTATCATACGTTTAATTTCATTTTTGAAAATGTATTTCCAAATAAATCAAATCAAACAAGTTTCGAATATTTTACAAAATTAAAAATCGTTTAAGAGCAACGAATCAATCGCAACGACTCAAAATTTTCAGATATTTAATAAATGGAACCGTCGAATCCAAATATAATTATGGAACCGTTCGGATTATATTCGGTTCGGTTCCATACCATAATTAAAATTTTTAACATTTACAATAACACTATATAAATACAACTAATGATATTTTCATTGTAACTTTTACAAATTAACGTAATCCAATTTAAAAACATATAAATAACAAGTTGTCCAATAAGATTAATTCAATAAATACAAATATAAAAAAATAGATACTAATATTAAAATATCGGTGATCTATACTAAAAAGTAGATATTAATATGAGGCAGCTTGGGCTAACAAAAAATAATTTAAGGATAAGACCCAAAATCAAATGTTGGATTAACAAAGTTACAAAAAAAAACTAATTTAGCTGGATTAATTTGTTAATTTGTTTAAAAAAATCAAAAACATTTAATTAATTCAATATAAAAAATTAAAAAAATTATTTAGATTCGATTCTTATTCGATTTTTCGGTTCTTGGTCTAGACCCGATAACCAATCCAAAACCATCGATTTTCAATTCGGATACCCCGTTCGAATATTTAACTTATGAAGAATCGCTCAATTCGATCCGGTTAGGTTCGGGACTTTTGTCCCGCCCTACTTTTTGGTCGCCTATTGAGGATCAATGGAGCAATCCAACAGGGGCATCATAGATTGAATGAGATTTGGCCATGTGATTCACACAGCCAAAAATGACTCGTGGCAGTAACAGTAATGGCCTTATGACCAGTAACACCACTTTTGCTTTAATAACTATAATTATCCAACACAAATACAAATAAAGTTAATCACTATCACTTTTCTTCATGCACAAGTAAATTTATTATTATTATTATTATTTTTTAATAAAATTTGATATGCGCACTATTTTTTAAAAAAAATAATTATGACTCCTTTCTGATCTACTTGCTTAAATCAACTTATTTAGATGGTGTTTGGTGTGGATTAAAATCAGATTTTTATAAAGATTGTGATATAAGTTTTTGAAATGTATGGTTGAAAAGATGTAGGACGCATGAAAGATGTGGTTGATATTGATTGTTTGACTTTGACTTAAATTAAAATCAAATTTTAATCCGATCCAAATAGGCCATTAAAATCTTATTATGAGATGGGCTGAGGGACGGAGAGTACTGAGTGGGCCTCGGCTAGCCCAATTAAATTTTTTTTAAGGTAAATTTTTTTAATGATTTTTCTTTATTCTATGTTTCAGTCTTATACAATTTTTAAATGATTTGGTCTGTCCTAGTTACGGGATGTAAGACCCGTTTAAGGAAAAAATATAAATTGTAATATTTCACGTCCACCTTTTTCTAAATTCTTAACGTGGGATAGCCCTTATTGCGAATTTTGTGAGAAAGTTAAGAGGGAAAAAAATAATTAAAGTTTCAAAAACTAAAAAGCGACTTTGCTAATTGTATTGAATGTTATTGATTTTTGAACAATTTTACCATTGCAATCATATATCACTCGCGTCTGGCGTAGCCGTTTAATGTCTAAATAGACATTTTCCGTCATGTAAGAATATCGGACGCACAAAGTTAAAAATTAGGAAATATGGATGTCGAACCTCCATGTTACATCTTCAACACTTTTCTTTTAAAAAAAAAAAAAAGTGTTTTATGCGACAGTGATTAGCCAATATCTCCATGGGTGGTAGAAATAGCCATGAGACGATTTTTCCCCCAACTTAATTTTGTCCTACAATATCCCCAGCACATACCTTGATTACTTAGTTTAGGTTAATTTTGAAATGCGTGGATAAAAAGTTGTGGGATCCATAAAATATATGATTTAATATCGATTGCTTGACTTTGACTTAGATTAAAATCCGATTTAAATCAATACCGAACATGGGCTAAATAAGATCGACTGTGTTTGGGAGTGCTTAAAAGCACCTTATAAAATTATCTCAATTCCTTTACACGTAATTGTATACGAATAAATTATTTATACGAAAGCAAACTAATACATATTTTCATCGGTGTAAGGTTCATCGAAGTTAGAAATTTTCGGAAAATCATTAATTTTAAGTTTTGCATGATTTTTGCACCGTTCTAAGCCCAAAAAATAAAAAATAAAAAAAAATAAAAAAATCCCTACAATTCAGAACGTGTTCAATAATTTTTCAATATTAGCCAAAGTACATGCACTCTATTTGATTTAAATTAGAATTCGTGTTAACCTGAAATTAGTCGACGATTTTATTTGTATTAAACTTCTATAATTATCAATAAACATATACCCTTGACTGAATGTTTCGCCACTTCCATTAGGATTCTGAGAGCTATCAAATTCCTATAAGGTTATAAAAACGGGAGAAGTTGCACCACCTCCCATCTAATAATCGGAGACGCGAAACCACCCTTCTACTCCTACGTGAGAGATGGGGGATTTACGCCGTAGCATGCAGTGGCTGATTCTTTGCATGAGTTTAAGCGCGCTACTTTTCACGGTGGTGAACGGAGCTCAGATTTTTCAAGAGTGGCATGTTGCGATTAACACGAACATCAACCCTGTATTACGAGATCAACAGGTACATATAATTTTGGACTTTTTTGTTTTTTTATTAATTTATTTTATTTCTTTTCAAATTTATTAATTAATTATGAGAAATGTGTTTGTTTTACTAGGTTATTACCATCAATGATATGTTTCCCGGACCTCTTATTAATGCAACTACCAACGATAATACCATATCAATGTTCACAACGACATGGATGAGTCATTGCTCATGACTTGGTAAATTTGTTCATTTTTTTTATTTATTTTTTAATAATTTCATCAGGGACGAAGTCAAGAGAGGACAATATTTTATATTTTTTACGAATATTGGTGCAGGAATGGAGTGCAACAAAGGCTAAACTCGTGGCAAGATGGAGTTTCGGGTACAAATTGCCCGATCCAGCCTGGTAAGAATTGGACTTATGTTTTCCAAGTGAAGGACCAAATTGGTACCTTCTTCTACTCCCCTTCAATAAATTTCCAACGGGCCGGTGGTGGGTTCGGCCCACTACGAGTGAACAATCGGATTGTTATTAAAGTGCCATTTCCTAAGCCCGAAGCAGAGTTTGATCTTCTTATTGGTGATTGGTATCAACAAAGTTATAAGGTAATTCATGCTCAAACTTCTCACTAACATATTAAAATTACTTAACAAAAATGCACACATTTGCTAATGCTACAACTTTCAACAAAATCGGATCACAATTTTTCAACTCAGGTTAGTACAAAATACGGAAAACTCAATGTTAAAGCCGTTTCAGTTCTCTTGTTGGAAAGTTGGGTCTGTCTCGTTTGACACCACTAAAAAGTAGAATTTTCTTTTTTCGTTCGCGTATTGACCCTTTTGGGCCAAAATAACAGGATGTTAGGAAAGGGGCAAATTAGGCCCAATACCCTA
>CAIGRF010243771.1:0-13216 GCA_903798235.1 Fraxinus ornus
CTCCGTGTATGCGACTACAAGTGAGTTTCTCTGCTAAGAGCTGGGATCTTTTCCTTCATTTTTCTGTTTGGACAGATTTTCCCATTTTCGAGACACTTGTTTCTTTTGTTGGGTGATGATATGATTTGGATGAACGACATTTCGGTCTTTTATATTTTCTATGCTTATTTCTTGGATGCATTAGAATTTCATTTTTATTCTAGTTTATTAATTTAGTAGAGATTCTGATGATTGTGGTCCTTCCGAATAGGGTTCTTTTCAGGGTATCCCGTAGTTAACTAGTCTTTCTTGACTTTGACTGTAAATGGTAACAGAGGGGGACAAATTATCTGGCTGAAAGCTTGGTGGATTGAGCTTTATAGGCTGATTTTTTTAAACGGTTATTTTTTTCATGATCAAAATGAAAAAGAATCTGCAAATAGAATTTTTGAAAAGCCTTCTTTTGCACTAATCAATTTAGCCTTTAGTAACACCCTTAGCGCTCCCTTCCCCTTCCCCTTTCCCTTCTTGCTAGGGACCTTGTCCAAAGTATCTGCTTAGGACCATTGACGCCCTATGGGATGTTCTGATTAATGTAAATCGGGAAGGGGCAAGGAGGGAGAAAATTTAGTGTGTGGGGAGGAAGTAGTAGAGGGAAAATAGAGGAGGGAGTTGCGGTAATAGGGAGGCTTGGGATGGGATAGTTCTGGATGAGAAGAAGAAAGTGATGATATATTGGGATTTTGACGAAAAAGGGACTTGAGCCTTATTTCATTTTCTGTCTCAACTTGGTCCTTCCCAGACAACAACTTCAAAAATCTTCTTTCCAAAGGTTTCTTTATAGCTTAATTCTCTAATTTACTTTTTATTAAAATGGCCCTTCTCCACCATTTTTACCTTTTTTCTCTTTCCCCACAATTCCACCGTGTCCCTAGCCCCACTGCCACTTCACCCCACCTCCCCTTAGTGCCACCTCTTGCAGCCTCGCTGCCCCTATGCACGTTTCTTACTCCCAATCCCTAATCTTTCTTGAAACTCATTTTCTTTGCGAACAACTTTTGATGAATTAAAATCGACAAGATGAGTTTTTCTTGGCTTTGATGGAAATTTGTTGAAGAGAAAGGTGAAGGAGATCGAATTAATTTATATTATTTTTCCTAATTATTGCTTATTGGTGTATTTGGTGGAATGCAAAACTCGACAAATTTTAGGAAATTTGTTGTTTGTGCATGTATGATGGCGGTGGTGGTGAGCGACAAGGCCAGGGTTGGAACAAACCACGGAAGAGATGATCAATAAAGGGTTGCTATGCATGAAGGAGTCATTAATTGATGGAACTGAAGCCAAAGATAGGAAAATACTTTGAGCAGTTTAGCATTAGATTCTTCCTTTATAATCAGAACTTTGTGCTATTGTAGAATACAAAATCATAAGATATTATGGGCTGTTTGGGATAGTGCACTTTGTAGAAGAGCTTCATATGGAAGTCACCTTGGACTAGTTTCCTCTATTAGCTGTTTTAGTAAGATAAATCACTTTCAATTTTTATTTTTTCAAAATTATCAAATCAAAATAGGTCTAAAGCAGGTCCTTCGTCTCAAAAATCACTTTTTGACTTTCAAAAGCCATGTCAAACGGGCATGTATTTGGGAGATAGTGGAAGTTGCATGAGTGGTGGAACGAAGAGCACTGAATAGTTTTGGGATTCTAAAAAAGAAGGCCAATTTACATGATTTATAAATAAAGCTCTTTTTCATTTTTGTCATGAACTTGATCCATCTTAAATAATTTTTTCAACTTGCTTTATATGGATAAGAGCTCTAGTGAGCTTCCGCTAGAATTATTTTCCATGAATAATCTCATTAATTAAATATTTGCTTTAGATGACTTGTATTACTGAATTTCATTACTAGGTTTTCCTGTGAAAAAAATATAGTGATAATACAGAAAAACAATTAATAACTTTACTTGGATTGGCGTGAAATTGCCCTATGTTAATATTATTTAATGAATGAATGAGGCCATGAGTTCAATTATGTTAAGTTTGGCCCTAGAAATAATCTTTATTTTGGCCAATCATGACTTAGCTCACATGGCAAGTCCAAAATGTGATATACATGTGCATATACCCACGTAATGATTGGATGTGCAAATGCATATACGAATATGTATATAAGGCAAGTTTAAGTTTTGTTTATCACTTGGTTCGCTTCCATTGTAGAAGGAAGAATTTGACAGAACTTCAACTTGTAGTATTAAAAGATGCATTTGACGGTCTCATGAAAAAGAGATTTTTTTGGGTGCAAAATTTCCCTTCAGATCTTCGTCTTTAAAGTGAGTTTATGTCTCTCTATAGCGCCCATTTGAATAAAGTACCTCACATTTATGTACGTAGTTGGATTATTTTGATAATTTTATTGTTACTCATGCATTTCCTCTTTGTTTTAAGATATGGTGGATTCACTCTATTATGACTTCCTATGTTGAGTGAGTGATCAATATTGGGACACGTGGCAGTATCTACTCTTTTTCGAAGCTATGGGTGTGTTCGGTAGGGATTAAAATCGTATTAAAATTGAAAAATTAGCCTTTATTGTTGACTTTTATTAGACGAGTGGACCAATAACGGCCATATTTTCAATTTTAATTGGATTTTAAGCTGTAGCGAACAGGGTCTAACTAAGTCAATGCAAGTTATATGAGGAAGTTATCAAAATGAAAAGGTTTGAGGAATGATTTCACATCACTAGCAACGATATTTCTCAAATTATATAACTATTTCCATCAATTTTCCTAAATTTATAAGTAGGAACCCTAAATTAATTATATTTCATCTCTCAAGTTCTGAATTAAACCTGTCTCTATATTTTAATTCCAATTCTTGAAAAAAACAATAATAAAAAGACAACGTGCTCTCGAAACAGCACATGTTTCGAAAAATATATCATTTTGAATTCATATTAACATTGATTAGTTCATCTACTTGATTGATTATTATATAAAATTTTGTTTTTGTGGATCGAGGAGCAGCACTGAAGCCATTTTTCCGTGCTACTCATATCAGAAAGTCTGACCAAATTTAATAGAATCAGCTTTAGAAAAAATGCAAATTTTGAAGCTATAATTTTGGAGTATTACCCAATTCTAAATTTTTTGGGAATTAAGTAGAACTTATATGGAATATAAATATCCTTTAAGTAACAACTAATTTGGGTTTTGAAACTGCAAACCTTCTATTATCATGTAATTCATTTTCCAAGTATCTTATTTTCTAACATGTAGCTTGCATGAAATCTTACTGTAAATAATTTGATCATTTAATCAACAAGATTCAACCGTGATGAAATTTTGGATTGAAGGAAAATTCAATTTGGTTTTTCCTGAAGGTCTAGTAGAGTGGCAGAATGTTATCAAATGTGCATTAGATTCCACAAGTTAGGGTGTGTTTGAGCCACATTATTTTGAAAAAATGTATTTTGGTATAGTAAATTGATAGAGAATGTGTGGTTGAAAAAAAAATTTTGGAATAATAGATTGATAAAGAATGTGTGGTTGAAAAAGAAGGAAAAGTTATTAATTTGATAGAAAATATTATTTTATTGATGAATGTGTGATTGAAAATGAGTAGAATAATGAGAATGAAAATTTAATGTGGCTCAAACAGGGACTTAATACTGCACTAGGCATAAAATGAAATATTACCTGCATTGTTTGCATGCATAAAGAAAAAAATTGAAGTAGATTTTTGGATTTCGAGCTCCAAACTGTTTTATAAACAAAAGAGATTGTTCGATTAAAAAAATGGTTAATTACAAATGTACATTAAAATCATATTATATTTTGTAGAAGACATGTACTAATAGGTATATCAATATTATTAAATCTATTGATAAAAAAGAAAAATAGATTTGTTGATGATTTTTATTAATATGTAAATATCCTATGATGTGTTCTAGAGAAAAAAAGAAAATTCTATTACATATTATCAATATTATTGAGACATGATGGAGTAGGTTGAATGTCAGATGATGTAGTAATTTCCTTCTCTATAATCTTGCACCTAGTTTGACCTTAAATTTTCATCTTTTTGCCTTAGTTATAGATGGGCTTACATGAAATATTCATGATAAGGTCCCTTTCTGTAGTTAATCTTTGTTGATACAGTTTTGGTCGATGAGACTAAAAAAGGTTAAAATCGTAGGTTAGAATTTTGGAGGGGTATTTTAGAATCTAATGGTTTTACGTTGAGCAGAGGAGTTAAAGATGATGTAATGATAGGACTAAAGCAAGTTAGATGAAATGGAGTGGTGCTACAATTGCTCTGCGTGTTAAGATCTCCATATGTTTTATGGTACTGAGTATTGAGTTATCAAAGGACAAAATGCCTATAAGATGAATGAAGAAATGAAGATGCTAAGATGTTTAGTCAAATGAATACGAAAATAAATGACAATATATGCCAATGAGTGGGGGTGGTGATTGAAGATAAATTAAGAGAATGATGACTTAGGTGGTTGGGATTGGAGAGGTTCTCATTCATTAGTGGCAAGATTTCGTTGTCGCATGTCAGAAGAGGGAAATCTAGACTAAAAACAACATGATATGTGCTAATTACTTTAGATCTTCCTATAGTTTTGGCAATGAATTAATCGCACGGGCGAAAACTAATTCATCGATCAGACTCCAAATTTAATGGGACTTAATGGTACTTATTAATAGGGTGTGCATGAATACCATTGTTATTGTATTTTTATATATATGCTGCAAGTGTGGTTGTTTGAGACAATGTCTATGCATTTTAGATCTCTTCCTCTACATGCATAAATTGCTGGGTTAATGCGAAATGATGGTTTTCTTGCGTTTGCCTCGTGCTAATATACTCAAATTACCATTGATTTGTCCCCTTTTTCTGGTAAATGTATCCCAAGTAGGATGATGATTATTGTGCACTTCTACCAAAAATACTCTCCGTTAACCTTTGCTTGTTTTCAGGCAATGTCTAAAATCATATCATCCTTCTTGTGTGGGAAAGGACGATTCCTTTTTGGAAAGCAAAAGCAAGTGGAATTGTGGTAAGTTGCCCGCAACCCCGTGGCAACTAGTGATGTGAATCTGTCTTTTTTTTTTTTTTTCCTCTCCCTATCTATATACAGATGTCTACACAAATTCTACCTATTCTCGCATGGCCTATAAAGGCCTGGGACTAACCTAGCAGTTATGATACGTTTCATGTTCTTCATTCTTAGATTTGCTTATATATGCAGACTTGACAACTAGAATTTCCATATTACTGATAGCCCAACTTAAAGAATGGACATGAGATAAATGAAAAGGTAGTGGTGGTTCTTTCCATTAGCAGGGTGGGGGTGATGGATGCATATTAGATCATGTTGCATGACCATGTGAGCCTCTCATTAACCTATGATGCACCGACACGGACACGTGTGTCCGACATGATACGTGTCGGCGTATCCGACACGCTTTAAAAAAGTACAAACATGACACGTTAATTAAATTCTTAAAAATTCTTCATTTATATAGTATAAATTTAGTTTTATACTTGTTATTAATTTTTTTTGTTGAAATTTTTTAAACATGATTACCTATTTGTTACTTGCCAATAACTTTGAATTAACAATATATAATATTTTTAATAAAAAAAGAAAAATGATTACATTAGAGTGTCTGAGAAGTGTCGGTATCGACTTGTGTCCAATACTTGTCGGACACGGACACGCTACCCTAATTGAAGTGTCTGTGCTACAAAGTCATTAACTATAAATTTTTTGGCTTTATGGCATAGGGGAAGTAATGGAAAAGCAAAAGAAAGAAAAGGAGTAGAACAAGGTGACAAGAGAAGGAGAAACTCTAAGTCATTTACCCTAAGAGTTCCATGATGTTCAAAAACAAACTTCTCCCTAATTTTGGAGAATGCGTGAAAAGCTAGCTGGCAAATATGCAACCAAAAATTATTTGCTCATGGAATCCAGTGTTAGGTTGCGTCTATCTCTTAGTCTGAAGTCTGACCTTTATGTTCTTACCGCAACATACCCTACCACATGCTACTACTGAAAAGTTCTATGCATGCAAACAAACACATGAAAATTGACATATCCATTTCTAGTGGTTTCCTCTAAAAAATGATTGATTGCAGCATTTGTCACTTTCAATATCTTCACGTTTAATTTAATATACTTAAACTCTAATATCATCTCATATACTATCCAAAAATTCACTATTCAAAACAATATTTTTCCAAAAAATGATCACCAAATAGGGGCTATTGGGCTAAATTTTTCCACAATTGACTATAGCCATTTCGAGTTTTTTTAACAAAATTTTATTAAACGACTCAGTTCAACTGTTTATCAAGTAGAAGAATCTAATAACTTAATTTTCGATCAACTCGAAATTTTCAATTTGATAGAAGACAAGTGTTTTCTTATTGAATATATGGATATAATGGGATGTGAACTTTATTATTCATTTCAGATTGGCATACTTGCGCACTCTGCCATATTAGACCTTCAGAACATCATTGTTTTACTTGCACCAGTGCATTGTGCCGTCACTGCCGTCGTGCTTCAGAGTTTGTACAAGTTAAAGGCGAAGATGGATTCTGCTACAGTTGTCTAAAGCTTGTGATACTGATTGAAGAAGACATGGATTATGATTCTGATGGGGTACGATCACATGACCCTATGAATCGTGATATTGAGTTAAATTCTGGTCTTTAACTACTTTTTTAGACACTCGGGTAATAAGTGATGGTGTTAACCCTGTCTATCCTGTCTTGGTGGAGCCTAAGAAACACAACGGGGCTGTGTGAGTCTAGAAAGCTTTTTTAAACGTGGGATCCTAATATATTAATTCAGGGTACAACAATATGCCCTTTACTTTGGCACAAGCGCCTGATCAGCCTGGGAAATAAGTGCACGATGTGCTGTCTAAGAATAAATTACTCTCCTGTACTAACAGCAATAAGTGTCAGGTTTAGTGATAGGTTGTTTCAGGTTCCGCATTTGGCCCTTCAGCACTTTTGGGACCTCCACACGTTTTGGACAGCTGGCAAACCATTCACTTCAATTCCATCTTACTGCTCTCTCTCTCTCCCCTCCCTTCACAAATCGTCAGTTCTAGGGCTTCTCTTGAACTCTCGTCACAGATTAAACTTTCCATACTCGTTCCTTTTTCTATTATATATTAGAAAGGTTGTTCTGAGTGTGCATAAGAAGGTGAAACAGAGTGTAGATTATGAATAGAGAGATATCCCGTTGAGAGATTTATTCTTGAGGATCTTGAATCTATTTGTAAGGGCTATTCTTTGATGTCATCGTTGAACCAAAAAAAAAAAAATAGTGCAAGAGTCTCCCACTGTGAATCTCTACCGGGACATACACCAATTTCTTGCTAGCCTCGGTAAATCCTGTTATTCTTTACTGCTTTAGTTTATTTCTCTGTTGGATTTTGTCCAATTTGGTTATTGCCTTAACAGTATCATACAGCAGCTTGAGTGCTATCTACTAGTCCATGTGACTTTCTAACACATAATTAACTCTTGTATGTTTATGCAAGAAATATTTTGAACCTGACTTTCATTTGATAGCCTTACATGGTAAATCTATGTTAAAATTGTGGGAAAACTTCTTTGTTCTTTTCTTATTCTAGATTGATGTTTTCCAAATTAGTTGATGGCATTGAATAAATGTTGGAGACCTATATGCTTGTTTTATGCTTCCTCTGTCATTTTATTCTTTTCTTTCGTCAAATTTTCTGTCCATATCTCATCTGGAGTTGGTTCTCTCGTCTGAATGATTGTTGTTTTCAGGACAAGGTAGACTTTAAAGATCGAGAAACTTTTGAGGGTTTGTTCATGGAATATTATGAGATCATTAAAGAGAAAGAAGGTTTGAAGACAGAGAATCTTCGTTCATCACAAGATCGGATGACGAAGAAAAAGAACTACAAGTCTGACTCTGATTCAGAAGAATTTGCTGAAGATCATGAAGAAGAGATTTCTGATTGTGATGACATGGATTATGGGAAGAAATGCAAGAACCAGTATAAGAAAAGGAAAATTGAGAGATCCAATTCCAATAGAATGGAGTTTCTGGGTTGGGGTTCCAGATCTCTTATTGAGTTTCTTGGTTCAATTGGTAAAGATACTACTGTAACACTATCGCAGCACGATGTAGTTTCAATTATAAATGATTATGTGAAAGAAAATAAGCTTTTTGATCTGAAGAACAAAAGAAGAATAACATGCGATGCCAGTTTGCAATCTCTTTTTAGGAGGAGGTCAATAAATAAATACAGAATATATGATCTTCTGGACACCCATTTTATGGAGAACCAAGATAATACCGAAGAGGATGAGCTTGAGAATAATTCAGAAGACAATGAAACCAAAATCTCGGTTGCTTATAATAGGCAGAAAAAGCAGGATGGAGTAAAAAAATCCCAGAATGATGGGAAAGAATATGGTGCCCCCCGAAGTTATTTCGCATCCGTTATAACTGACAATATGAAACTTGTATACTTGAAGAAAAGCTTGCTATTTGATCTCTTTGAGCAACCCGAATCATTTGAAGAAAAGGTGATAGGAAGCTTTGTTCGAGTCAAATCAGACCCAAATGATTACAATCAAAAAAATTCTTATCAGCTCGTGCAAGTCAAAGGTCAGAAGAGTATATTCTATATAACCTGATAACTGTATTATTTTTGCATTATTATTGTACAGTGCATGCACTGTATGATTATTCCATGATAACTGAAATTCAAAATCTTGCAATTAGCGGTAGTTTGAGTTTTGAATAAAGATAATAAGATTCGGATAGCGTTGTTGCAAAGGGGTTCCATTTTAGGTTGAATACATGAGTGAAACAGCAAGTTAGCGTTATTAAGTAATACAGATAATTTAAGAGGAGGATTAGGACTCTTCAGGCAAGAAACTTGGCCTTATGAATCCACAGCGATGAGTAATCCAAAACTAGTTGCTTATTTTGTTCGTTTGTTTAAACTATTTCAGTCACTAGACTGGATAAATGACCTGATGTGTGTATGTGGATATTATTGAATACATCCAATTTAGAAGATTAGACATGGAAATTAAATCTGCTGTTAAAATTGTAAAATACAAGAATGGTTGACGCATTGCCATGAGCTCATGCTAAAAGTATTAATTTACCGATATTAGAAATGCGTTATAGGAAAACTGATAAAGAAATTATTAAATCAAGTTTGGCAGAAGTCAGTGTGAAATAAAGCATTTGATTATGATTTTGTTTCTTTGAGCTTTTATGTTATTTAGTTTCATCCAACATTCCCTCTTTGGAACAAATTTGACCTGAGCTTCTGGAAGTTTTGAAGTATTAATACCAATGAGCTTTGACTAAGCTTGAGTGAAGCTTGTGGCACATCTCTACTTTTGTCAATTATAAAGAAACTATAAATATTATTAATTCATTTATTAATCAGCTTTATTATTGTCATTTTTCATTGGTAAAAATTAATAAACAAGTGAAAAATCAAATATAATCATAGCTCTTTGCTCAGATTTCCTTGAACTGGAGCCTAGGTTCTTGGCCTGTGTATTCCACAAATAATTGACTTCTTGATACTTTCTACTGTTAATATGTACTTTCAGGTATAAAAAAAGTTTTTGTTGGTGATAACAATACCGATATCATCCTTCAAGTTTCATCTGTGCCAAAAGAAATTCCAATGAAACTGCTGTCGGATAATGATTTCTCTGAGGTAATCAAGTTGATCTGGTATTCTCTGAGTGCCTGTTTGGTTCACAGTTGCGGGTATAACCGGACAGTACAACGAATAAGATTTTAGCGTATTTTCTTCCTTGATACTATCGAGTGCTATTCAATTGCTCCTGCCAAACATGCCATGGATGGTTTATAGTTTTTGTTTCATCCTATTTTTTGTTGCATACGTTATTATTACTGATAGTGATATGTCTGTAGAGCTTGACTTTTTCCCTCTGTGTGTGTCAACAATGAGAATCTTTACAGCTCATGGATGAGAATCCTAACAGTTGAGAATATTTCATGGAGAAAATTTATCAAATCAAATGAAATTAAACCTTTTGAATCCAATAATTGGTGCCAAAATATTACCATCTAATCAAAATAGATCGACTCTCAATAATGAAAATCCTTGAATGTGAGAGTGGAGGGAATTAATACTAAACCACCCAAATATGCTATGTCCCACAGGAAATGCCGTTTGCTGAATAATTAGAATTACTCCCGTCTTACTTTCTATCAAGTGACTTCTATGTATACCATGGTAGTCTTCCCAATGAATCTCAATGTCTTCCCTTTATTTTATTTAATTAGTATCATAAAAGATTCTTTCCCAGTTAGTTGTAAATTTTGTGAAAGAAAATGTCTGGTAGCATATTTTACGGTATGCTCTCCGTCCTTAATAAGATCAACATCAGAGCCCTCCTTTTTCTTTCCAGGAAGAATGTGAAGATTTGAGAAAAAAAGTGATGGACGGCCAGCTCGCAAGGCCTACAGTGGTGAGTACTGAGTACTACTATCCTCCAGTCAGTAGTTCTATTAACATTTCTCTTGGAAAATGTAAATGGTCACATTATATATGTAAATGTACAACAAACAATTTAACGTCTTACAGTATAAATCTATTAACATTTCTTTTGGAAAATGTAAATGGTCACACATTATATATGTAAATGTACAACAAACAATATAGCATCTTCGAGTATAAGATAATTGAATTGATACCCAAATCAGCAAGGGAGTATGGATACTGATATCTGTGGAAAAGTATTTTCTTGCTTCTGCATTCATCAGTGGAATATTTATTTATTCTAGAGGGATACATCCCTCAAGCTTTAAATAATTGATCAAGTTCCACTCAAAAAATTCTGCATTTAATAAAATTCTCTAAAAAAATTAGGTGGTCCTGCAGAGTTTTCGAGCAAAACCTTAATTATTAATTACTTCTGGAGCAGCTTTGGTAAGAAATATGAAATAAAATTTCCTAAAAAACAGACGTGCACTATATAGATCAGAAAAAAATAGTTCTTGGAGATAGATTATCACAGTTACACAAGTCATACATTGTCTTCAGTAAATGACACTTCATCTTTATTACAGAATCATATCCTAAGATGCATATGCGCCAATTTGTCTAGAGTATAGTCCATTTGCAATAAACAGAGTTTGATTTTCTTGTTTGATCCATTCTCTTGCATATATTTATTTATGCTTTAGTTGACACGTTATTTTAGTTTTCTTGTTCATTCAATGCCTGGTCATTATTTTATTTTTCTTGTTTGTTTTATTTTGTTTTGCAGGTTGAGTTTGAACAAAAAGCCAGAATTCTTCACAAGGATATAACAAAGCATGTATGCTTATGTTTTGACTTCGTATTTATAAGCTCCAATAATTGCTTTCAGTTCTGGTTTCCTGCCACAAAGTTTTGGATATTAATTGTGTTATTATTCAGTATTTTCTGGAGTTGGTAAATAATTTAAAAGCTCAGATAGTAGATTTGTAAACATTATATTGGCTCGAGTGTCATGCCTATCCTTAGATTTTGATGCTTCGAGCTATAAAATTGTTATATTTCATTTCCACTCAAATGTTTTTCCATTCTATTGATGCGTCGTAAATATCATAACTACACTATGTGCAAATCATATTTATTTATTATTTACATCTGATATTTATCTTGCACGTGTCATATCAAAACTTAAATAGCTTTGTGTTAGTCATTACATAAATCTTGTCGTCTACTATTTTGGTGATTCCCTAAATAAATATATATCACATTTCAAAGTAGAATTAAAATTCAATATTTCCTTTTTAATCACATTTGCTTATCTTTTATATAATGCAGTGGATTAGTAGAGAGCTGGCTTTGTTACAAAAACTCATTGATCGAGCAAATGAGAAAGGATGGAGACGTGAATATCCTTTTATGACGTAACTAAATTACTGGAAACTAGCTTGCATTTAATTCCTGAATTACTATTTCTGTGAAACTGAAATAATTTAATGAAATTATTGGGGGTTCCTTGGCTTTTTAAGCAACCCTGTCTATAAAACATATCACGTTATTGTGAATTGCTATTTACTAGGCCTTGTATTTTTCCTCATAAGCAATTATCTTATTCTTTTCTTCCTTTTTAAGGCAATCCACCTTTATAAGATAGTGTGTAATGTAGGGAATAATAATATACACCAAGTTAAAGGTTGCACTACTTTTGAATTTTAAGGAAACAACTATTTTGTGGTTGGGATATATCTTGCGTAAACCTAAAAAATCTCATTCATGAGTGATGTTATCCCATTAGATTAAAACATACTAAAAGAGGCTATAGGTGCTAATGATTTGAGTTCACCGATTCTTTCAGTGGATATAGTGAAAGTTTGAACTGTGTCCAAAAAGGATTAATGTAGGTGGCTCCGTATTTATTGTGAATAATGCCTAGTCTGTCCTTGTATAATATTCACCCAGAAGTTGCAGGGATTTGGTATGAGTCCTCACTGATTTTACTAAATTATTAAGAATAGTATTAATAGGAGGCAGAAAATGATTGTGACCTTAACCTTCAATTATTCTACGCTTTTTGAATACTTGGATAGGAGAAAGAAGCTTCAAACACCTTCTGAACAATCACGGTTGTTTGAAAATGTTCCCATGGTGATACCGGAGCTAGAATATATTTCTGGTGATAGCAAGGATGGGTTAGAAATCGAGAGATGCTCTTTGAAGTCAATCCTTCAACGTAGTTCTAGCGTTCCCGATGGTGGATTGGAGGACAACAGAATTTTAGGTACGATAGATGATAGTTTTTGCATAGTTTAAACTAATTTTTTGTATGAATGCCGTGCAATGCTCGTCATACTTTTCTTAATGAAACCATAATTACAAGTTAAAATGAATTAAAAGGAAAAAAAAAATATAGAAAAGTACGAATTTGATGCAAATGAGGTGTTTAACTTTGGTGTCAAGATGTTTAAAATTTCTGCTCTAGTTAACACTGTTAATGTTGGAACCTCATAATTTGATCCTTTTAGTGTGTCGGTTAACATTACATTTTAGAATATTTGACTCTTCCTTTTCCTTAGTCCCTCTTCCTCATATAGAACATATTATGGTTAGTCTTTATATAACAAGTTATGGTATGTATTCATAGTGAATATTGTTGGTATGTAACTATAAGCATCCTATTCTGGTTATTTGTAAT
>CAIGRF010243771.1:18655-47610 GCA_903798235.1 Fraxinus ornus
TTTGCACACCTCAAACATGCGAGAAAGGTTCCCTTTACCAGAATACAGAAAATCCAAATAATCCATCAACTCTTTGACAAATTCACAGTGATTGATCAAGCCAATTACCTCGCCATCAATGGAATTTCGAATTTGCTAAGCCACGTCTGTTTTGAATCATCTTTGGGGGGATCTTCAGTTAAATGAGTATTTTTGTTAATACTCCGTAGATAAAGTCGAACGGTCTTGCTCCAATCCAAATAATTCGAGCTATTAAGTTTATGATCCGTGATTTTTGACATCACAGGTATCATATCTGACGCAACAATGGATTTTTTATCATCCATAACTACGAAGCAGCGATGTAAGACAGCCCAACAAACCCAATAACCAAAATAATTCACCAAAATGATTCAGGCCCAATAAGGCCCAACAAACCCAATAACTAAAGTTATTCACCAAAATAATCCAGGCCCAATATACCAAAATAATCCAGGCCCAATAACAAACTCCGGCTCAACACAGAAATTACAAATTGAGCCCAAATGAATATGCTTGGCCCAGTCCACAAGTAGCCCAGTATCACGAAGTGGACGAACGGTCCTTCTTCACAATCGTCCTCGACACTCAGAAGACGATCAACAACGAAGCTGCCGGTGACGATAACCCAGACGACCAATGACGAACCTGCCGGCAACAGTGAGTCCCGACAGTTCCCAAAAAACGATTACCACCCCAAATCAAGCACAGTTCGTGGATTCCAATAAACGAGCCAAAATCTGCTCACAATCGAACAACCCGCGATCGTCGCGCTCGACACTGATGACGACGACTAGGGATGGGTCGACCTAGGTCCTAGAATGCTACTGGTGTTTACCCAAGAACAATACCACACCAAGCAACTCTGAATACCGAAAGATTATACAATCGACTATCTTAGTAAAGTATAACTAATTACAATATGTGACAGTAATCATATATATAGGTTTACAATATGTGACAGTAATCATACATATAGGTTCTTCCTCTTTGTAATTAAAAAGACAATAAGAGTTTTACACATTTTCTATTCCATTTTCGTACTTTTCTCCCAATTACTTTTACACTATTGTTTAACATTGTCATAATAGAAGGCTGATGGATAAGGAACATAGACTTTAGTATTGCAATAAAAAGATTTATTGCTGTCATTCCGTTGTATTATTATTTCAATGTAAAATGTTGGTATTATAGTTCTATCTTATACTCGTGTAATTTTTAATAAAGTCCTAGCTTTTATAGGGAAGTCATTATTTTCTCAATTGCGAAAGGCTTGGACTATAGACATATAAGGATAACAATATTGGTTATTTTTTTATTCATGTGCAAAATTTTCTAGGATAAGGACAATCTCAGAGATATATGGTAAAGATTACTGCTGGCTTTTGTACCCTTACACTGCTCTATTTTTTTTTTTTTTTTTTTTTAAAAGTATTATGATTTAGTTATTTTGAAATCATAAATGCAAAAAATGATTAATTTTTTACAAACATTAATGACTTTCACTATGGAAAGAATTTTGGAAAACTTTTATATTTAATAAAACATAAGACAATTAAGTAAAATGTTAGCTTTACTTCAAATTTAGTCAATATTAAATGTATTAGCACTAAGTCTATTTCACCACAAGTTGTCATCTAAAATTATCTGAAAAATGGAGATCGATAACGTGGAATGAGTTAAGGCCTAGTAAGCAAACCCCATGGGTATATGATGCATGCTTATACATTACCTTAAAATAAGTAGTTTTTTCTAAATATGCATCCTACTTTCTTTCATAAAAACTTTAATATTTACATTGTGAGTGCACTTTAGTGTATAGTCTAGCCAACCAAAATGTAATGAGAAATTATTATTTGGAACTCGATTCAATCTACTAACAGTACAGTTAAACGGTCAACATTAACATTAAACATTCAACATTAGTCGAATATTTCGATCCCCCACACTCCATTTCCAACTCTCAATTTTTGAGGACACTTAAATAAAAAAATGTAAAGATTGTATTTTTTTGCAATAAACTATACTTTTTGGTTTTGAAGGAATTTAAGGTAAATCTACGTGTCATGTCAAACCCCAATTTCCTTATAATTATCATGGAACCATTTATAATTTTAGGTCTAAAGTGTCTTACTGCACAATTGTTTGAAGTCCATAAAAAATCCACTAAACATAAAGTATTTAACCAACACCGGATGATTTAAAACTTTCACTTGATCTGTTAGTTATAATTTATGAAATATAACAAAATAATTTAGAGAAAATTAAACAAAGAATTTTGCAGTAGGCATCATTATGTTATTAAACATAAAAAAAAATATAACCAAAATAAATTATGATTCCAACCATAATGCAAGGAGCAGTGTTTGATCCAAAAAGTGTAGAAGGAGGTAGGTAGGTACATGTTTGGCAGTGAAAAGTCTTAACCAATTAAAAACCTTGACTAAAAACGTTTAATTAGGTATGATTTGTATTATTTAACTATTTGGACCCCTAATGTATTCCTATTAACTTATTTAAGAATTAAATTGGTCACATTTGAATTTTCATTATGTTGTCCAATTATAATGTTTTAATTAAATTACCGAAAAATAAGTTATTCTAACTCGATATCTTTTTAAAAATTCAAAAATATGACGGCCCATAGTAGAATAAATTTATTGTATAATTTAATTTATACTTACTAAAATAATAAACATATTAAATTTAAATTAATAGGCACGTCGATTGTCTAACGTCCAAGGTACAATCCAATGTGTATATATATATAGTTAGTTAGTCAAGATGAAAATAATTATATTAAATTAAGTAGTAAATGTAAAATTAATGAAATTAATCTAGATAGACAATCCTCTTCAGACAACGTGCACATGAACATGAACTCTCTGCCTTGGACATTTTTGAGATAATCCATCCATCCAGATTTGACCCAATCAACACACAAGCTCGACCGTGAAAATTCATGAAATTAAGGAAGTCACTAAATTAATACGTTTTTATACATATTTCTCAACACCTGTATTTTATTATTTTTTTGGAGTTTTGTTGACTTGTATCATCATCTCTTTTTGGACTTGTCCTCACCCTCCACCATACGAATATTAGAAGATATATCCAGGGACGTAGTCAGAATTTTTCGTTGGAGGGGCGAAAATACGGGGGGTGGAGGGGGGCGAATTTTTTTTTTTAACTAAGAGAATTAAAAACAACGATTTTGAGTATCAAAATAGAAAAGTAGTATTTTCATTCATAAATATACAAACAAAGCTCCTGTTTGGTACCGATTAAATCCAGATTTTAATCTAAGTCAAAGTCAACAATTACTTTTAACCACGTATTTCATGGGTTCCACAACTTTTCAACTACACATTTAATCAACTTTTATTAAAATCTATTAAAAATCTGATTTTTATCCCACCAAACAGGGCAAAGAATGGGAAGAATGTGGCATTCTTCATTGAGGACAATAGTTATTTTTAGAAAGTATGTCCACATCTCTGTTCTTTGATGCTTATGTAAAAATTAGGATCTTTAACCAAAAATACTTCCAAATCTGGAGGTAGTTACTCAAAGGTTATTCTAATGGGTAGCTCCAAAGATTCTATATATGTGTTTGTGTAAGATCCTATGAGTTTGGTTTTAACTAATTGAATAACAACAAAAATATTGAAGATAAAATTTAAAGGATATACTTATGGACTTCTTTGATGGTTTAAGGTTTTACATCAAGTAGTTATAAATCTCTACCAGCTGAACAAAAATTTATTGAACTCTACAGAGTCCTTAGAGACCAAATACAAGAGGCTCAAGGCACCTATCACAAGTGTTTATTCGAGAAGGAGAAAACCTGAAATAAACTCACATGATCCAAGAATTGACCCTGAAACAGGTAATGTAATTAACACTTGGAAACTTGATTCCCAAGATGTCTTGGAATTACCTATTGCCATAAAATCCTGTTAGGACTTGTTTCCTTTTGTCTCACCTTAGTTTGAGACTTTTGTCACCCAAATGTGATGTAGGAACATAGTAATTTGTTAACGAAAAAGAAAATAAAGGGGGTTCAAGAAGAGAAGAATTGAGGGCAAAGAAGAAAATCAATTTATCATATATTCAAGGGTACCTATTACAATGAATAAACCTTCTATATAGAGAGCAACTAATCTAAAAATAAAAGAACTTATAATAAACTATTAAATCTAATGTAATTAATCTAATTTAAAGAATCATAATATGAATTAAACTTTATTTTTAAAATCTTTAACTTCTGTTTTTATTCTCTCTCTATCTCCATCAAAATGCCCACGCATTAAGAGGGTGTTTGATGTAAATTAAAATTAGATTTTAAGTGTAATAGAACTTTTTGAAATGTGTGGTTGAAAAAATGTGGGACCCATGAAAGATGTGGTTGATATTGATTGATTGTTTGATTTTGACTTAAATTAAAATCAGTTTAAAATCAGGCCCAAACAAGCCCTAAGTTCCTAAATATGTCCAGTAGGCTTTTGACTCAAAAGCCCTGTATTGAGGCCATGAATGAGGAGATGAGAGCCTTGGAAAAATCCAAACCTTAGAAATAGTGGAATTGCCAATTGGGAAGAAAACGGTGGGTTATAAATGGATTTTCACTATCAAGTACAAACCTGATGGATTTCTAGAACGGTACAAGGTCCGCATAGTAGCGAAGAGTATACACATACTTGTAGAATTGACATCGTGAAACCTTTGCTCTACTTGCCAAGATAAACTCTCTTTCGATCCTTCTTTCACTGGCAACAAACTTTGACTGGCCTCTATTACAGTTCGACAGAAATATGAATTCCTCCATGAGAACAGAGGAAAAATTGTAAATGGATATTCCACTCGGATATGAAAAAGTGACATTGTCAAACAAGGTGTGCAGGCTTCGAAAGCCCTAGTCTTTATATGGGCTAAAACAATCTCCTCGAGCATGGTTTGGAAGATCATGAAAGCTATGTTAAGGAGGGCCACGTGTATATCGTGTAAATCTTATCTTCAACATGCGATCTCACTTGTAGGCAAGATTCAATAAATATACTTTTTCTAGTAGACAATCTGATAGGCCCCCAATTAACGTGACTTGCCAAAGGAGCAGGAAAGGAGCAAGGGCAGTTTAGGAATTAGTGAGGGCAGTCACATGCACCGTTACAGAGTCAGTTGAGAAACAGAATAAAGAGTGGAAACCATCACAGTAGAGGGAGCCAGAAAATTGAGTAGTCTATTGTGGAGAGTATTGGCCTCTCGAATGCCAAATACCCTTGTTATTCTCTTCTTCATTTGTAATACAGAATTCTCAGTTTGAGTGCAATCCAAATTCAGTAATACAATTATTAGTTCTATTCATTTTCCTGAGTTTATACAGTCTAATATTGCTTAATTCTGTTGTGGAAGTCTTGCTGTGTTCAGGAATCTACCACAATCTCTTGTTAAGAATGAGCAGTTCCAATACTTTGGCACCTGTCAAGTACCAAGAACAAAGCGAAACACTGCAAAACAGAGGGAGAAACATGAATAAATTATTAAATAATAAAAGCAAGATCTTTTATTTTTTTTTAGTGTCTGTTTGAGAGAGAAGGATCTAAATGTTTGACCTTTGATTCATGCAAAAGCATGGGTAATTCACTGTTATGATCTTCATGTAGCATTGCTCAGCATCCTGTATCATTTTGAAACAGCGAATATAAACCTATAATTTTTCGCGAAGAAGATTTAATTGGAGGAAAGTAAAGTAGAGAGTAAGATTTACAGATGACAAACTCTTATATCCTAATCTGAAGAGTTTTATTTGAACTATCAAACTGCTCTCATCCTTTTGGGCCTGCCTAACTTGTTATTTTACTCCGACCAAATCTTATTTTTTATACTTCTAGATAGAAAATGAGAAATCGTGAGGCAAGGAATCATCATCTCTATAGGTGTATTTATGATCTGTTCTGCTCTATGCATCTTCTTCCATTGTCTCTGTTTGCCGAGGATATGCTCCCAAGGACTGCAAAAGTATGCCTTGTTCCAATCCTTAACTTCAATTTGCTATAGCATTCATTCACTTATTGGCAATCATGACTGTGAAGTTCAGTCTATAATCTGGTACCTTGTGATTCAATTTTTGGAAATAAGTACATTTTGCACGTGGATTATTGAGTATGCGTACAAACTTTAATTTGTAAGTTTCTCCTTTCTTGATTTTTGACCTTTATTTACATGCATTCATTCTTGTATAACTTTAGATGTTTTAATATGAAGTAAAACTTATTTGTTAAAGCATTTTATTGTTACACTGAAGGAGGAATATCATTTAATCATATATCTACATTTGTAAATTATTTTCCCCATAATTTTTCTCAATTTAGTTCTTTCAATTAAAAATGAGGTAAAATTAATTTGATATAGCAATATTGTCACAGAAGAGAGGCTTAATCATAATCGTGCTTCAGCTCCTGAAGAAAAGCAACATCTTCCAGAAAGATCTGCCTCGAGAGAACCTGTGCAATCCACTTCAGAAAAGGAGATTTAATGGGAGGCCTGTCATTTTGAAGAGATGCCAAAGAACTCCCCTCGAGGTACGTCGTACAGAAATGAAAAAATTTCAAGAGGTTAAGACCAATGAGGTGATTGACTTTGTCGATGATGCAGGTGAAAATAATATGGACATTATATGTGCTCAACAAGGCCTTCCCAAAATAAAGTAATATTTCTATCTGGCGATGGCTTCCTGTAGCATTTGCTCAATGGCCGAGTCGACAAAAAGCTTTTGAAAACATAGTGCCCCATGTAAAAACGAACAAAATCAAGAAGCTGAAAACTTCGCTTTAAAGAACTGCCTGCAAGGTTCTGTTTATAGCATCTTTTTGCAATGTCTATTTTGTGGATGCATTTTAGTGTGTATTACCAACTTCAGCAGGTTAAAATTGAGAAGTTGCATAATTTTGGGTATCAAGTAAATACTGGTGCTTTTTTGCTTTATTTGTTTGGTTATTACAGTCAGTGAAAATTTTCATTTTTCTTTTTTGGTCCTACCATTTTTAAAGAATGTAGTGTTGGGTGGGGGGGGGGGGGGGGGGGGGGGGGGGGGGGGGGGGGGGGGGGGGGGGGGGGGGGGGGGGGGGGGGGGTGGGGGGGGGGGGGGGGGCGGGGGGGGGGGGGGGGGGGGGGGGGGGGGGGGGGGGGGGNCCCTTTATTTTAATAATCAAGATTATATCACATAAAATGACTAATGCAGTCGTTGCTTGATTATAAGTAGCATTATTCTTTATAAAATACTTCATTTTAAATAATCAATTAAGATTATTCTTAGAGGAAATTGTATCCATTAATGTTTTTTAATTTTCAATTTCAAAAATATGGTTTAGAAGTTCTTGTACAAAATTAAGGTGATAATGCAATTTCCAAATGTTAAATAATAATATTATATATACTTGCCCACTCCACCCGTCAACTTTACTTAATTTGATTCTCAAACTCTAAATCATTTTCCTCTTTCTTCTCTATCCCTTCTCCCTTCTATATCTATATCCTCTCCTCCTCTCTTCGTTACTGGCATCGACGCTCATCGTGCACAGTGGCACTCATAGCACTGCTCAACACATAGATGCGGTTTTGGGAGTGGTTTGGGGTGGTTTTCTCCTGCGATTTGCTATTTAGCCAATGTTTTAAAGTGATTTGCAAATTGTGGTGATGGTGCATGTGGTGGTGGTGAGGTAACTTGAAGTTTGATTGGTGTCATCGGGTTCGAATGGAGGGCGGAATGAAGAGTGTTTATTATATATTATTTGGGTGATTGTGATCAATAAATTGGTTAATTAGTGAACAATAAATAATATATAACAGATAAAATAAATAATATGTGACATAAACAAAGTTATGTTATGACTAAATTTGTAATCGCAACTCGCGATTTGTCAAGTCGTGATCAATAAATTTGATAATTTGTGATCTAGAAATAACATATAACCAATTAATTTGATAATTTGTGAATGTGAAATAAGTTTTGACGTATAAAATTTGTGATGTGACTGACAAATAATATATGATTTGATAATTTGTGACGAATAAAGTATCAATCCACCCATAGCCATTGTACTTTATACTTAGTGTCATCATAGCACTCAAATTGAATCACCATAGCCACTCAACTTCATATAACATTTCAGTCAAACCACACAATTATTACCACAATAAAATACACACACACACACTAAAAAAAATTACACATAATTATTACAAAAAAAAATATGAGAATTAGAATTTTAAAAAAAAAAAAAAACACAAACATGGTGATCATTACAAAATTTTTAAAAAGTATTATGTGAAAGCATAAACAATTTTTTTTTCTTAATTTGGGTTTGTTTTGTATTATATAATATTTTTTTTATTTGAGTTAGTAGATTTTTCTTGTATTTTTTATTTTATTTTTTACACGGTAATTTTTTTCTTGATTTGAATTTGATTTATTTATATATTTTTTTTCCTTATTTGGGTTACTAGATTTTTTTTTGGTATGTGAAAGTGTGTGTTGTGCGTGATTAGTCATATATTTTGTGTGTTAGCAGAAACCCAATTTTTTCTGCTTTCATATATTTCTTTTTCAAGTTTTTCGTAATGATTACTAATGTTGTTTTTTTTTTATTTTTGTTTTTAATTCTCATCCTTCTTTTTGTTGTGGTAATAATTATGTGTGAATTTTTTTAGTGTGTTTTTTTTTTTTTTTTTGTTATTGTAATAATTGGATGACTTGATTGAAATATTATATGAAGTTGGATGGTCATGGTAATACTAAACATAAAGTATAGTGGTCATTGTGCATCAAAATTAATTCAAGTGGTCATGGTGATACTAAGTATAAAGTACAGTGACCATGGATTGATTCAACCTGATGTATAAATAAATTGCGATCTATAAAATTTGTGATATTTGATCGAGAAACATTGCTTGACCAATTAATTTAATAATTTGTCACCAATAATAAATCGTGTGACATGAAATTTATAATTTGTAATTGCAACATTATGTGGTTGGGTACATAACTATGATCATAAATTGCAATGTTTTATAACTAGGACTAGACAATGACCCAAAAAGTCGAAGGGTCAAGATTAAATGGTTGAACCGAATAGTTAAATGAATATAAATAAATATATTTTCAAATAACAAAAATAGCAAAATATTATTTATTGAAATATTTGGAGATTTTTTAATTTTTATTAACTAAAATAAGATGAAAAACAATTAATTTATTCAAAAAAGTAAATGGTTAATTTCACAAACGGTCATTGAACTTACCTAAAAATTACAAAACGGTCACTGAAATTTAAAACTTGCAAAAATAATCACTGAAATTTCATGCGCTTTCACAAACGATCACTGAAGGATCGTTATGATTTTAATTCAAACTTAAATAACCAAAACACATAGATATAGAAGTTTGACCACTAGTGCAAATTAGAATCCTACTCTATATATCACCAAATACGTGTACATGTTTAATGAACACATTAATGAAGCAAGTCAGAAACTCCTTCAATTTCTCTTGAAATCTCCCCTTGTTCAGTCCATATCCGTTATACTCTCGCTCTCACTTACTTCATTCTTGTCACAAAAAATAGCTTGAATAGATTGAGATTTTGAGTTTCCTTTTCTTAATGTCATTTTTCAATTGTGGGTGATGGGGGAGACACCTCCTGGGGGGTGGAGGTGTTTCGAATGCTGTGAACTTCAAAATGTTTTAATTTAGTAGAACTACATCAAAGAGCATAGAACCCCTTTGAGCAATAGAAGAATAAGGACGCTAGTGTCAATCTGCAAGAGGTTTTCGGAATATAGCAGACTTTCCGACAAAATCACATATTCTAAAAGCATAAAGGAAGAAAAACATTTATCGGTTAATGTCAATATACTAAATAGTTGTGCATACATACTGTCCCGTATAAGTTTATAGCATAATTTTTGTGAATGCTGCGAACTTCAAAATGTTTTAATTTAGTAGAACAACATCAAAGAGCATAGAAGTCCTTTGAGCAATAGAAGAATAAGGACGCTAGTGTCAATCTGCAAGAGATTTTCGGAATATAGCAAACTTCCCGACAAAATCATATATTCTAAAAGCATAAAGGAAGAAAACATTTATCGGTTAGTGTAAATATACTAAATAGTTGTGCATACATACTGTCCCGTATAAGTTTATACTTACCCGATACTAATTTTTCCTTTCCTTTGGCACCATGTCTTTATTTCGAGGTCGTCACTCCTGTTTCACAAATCAATATAAGAAATATAGATAAGAACATCGACATCCCCGAAACTGGAATCAATATTAGAATGTCCAAGCTATTTACACTACAACAGGATATTTATAGATCTCAATGTGCATAAGAGCAGTCACCCGTATGAGATGCAATTTTCTCATGGTAAGCATAGCTGCAAATCCCTCAGTTGAAAACTCAACACTTTCGAGCATGGTCGCATCTTGCACAGTTGATTTTGATAAGAAAATAACGGGATTGTGGTAGATAAACAAGGAAAACTCTTGAAGCATAATCAACAATAGTGCTTGAATAGAGAATCTCAATACTCCAGGCAGAGTACATGACATGGTTTTCCTTTCCTTATGGCACATAATTATCTGAAGACATTAGAAACTAAAGAAGAAGTAAACGGAAACAGATAAAGCAGAGTTAGCAAAGAGACAATGACTATTAAGCATCTACTAACAATAGAAATGAGGAAATTAGTTTCTCTTACCAAAATTTAGAATCCAACATAGAAATGATCAAGCTAAAGTTTTTATGTCCACGTGTTTTAATCCTTTAAATTTAAATTAAAATCATAATGGTCCTTCAGTGACCATTTGTGAAACAAATTAAAATTTCAGTGATCGTTTCTGTAAGTTTTAAACTTTAGTGATCGTTTTGTAATTATTAGGTAAGTTCAGTGACCGTTTGTGAAATTAACAAAAGATTCCCTTGCCTTTTAATTGATTTAACTATAAATGGAATTGCCAACTGTTGAACAAGCAACCATTATAGACCTTACAATTAAAGGGCTTAATACTAATTATGTTAGTGAAAATTACGTACCAACTACCAACCTGTTTTGTTTTTAAAGATGACAATTCAAAAATAAAATCAAATAATAATTTAAAAATAAATTAATCCCCACCCACACCAAGCAACATTATCAAACCCTCATTTTCCTCTCTCTCTCTTCATTCCCGAATTCAGCCGCCGCACCACCATTAAAAACCTATTCTCAGACTTCGTATTCGCTGTACCAGGAATTGGACAAGAGAATGTGATTGCATTATAAGGTTGCAATTGAAAGTTCCATATTCAATATGGGACGCTTTAGTATTTTTTTCATTATTCAAGTGAAACTTATTTTATTATGTGCATCGAAATTCTGTTATTGAATGGATCATGGGCTTAACTTAGATTTTTTTTTTTTTTTAATAGTAGATAAGAATAAAGAATATGTTGCTACACATGACATTTTTTTTGAGGAAATCAAAAAATGTGATCGTGCCATGTGTAAGGGTGTAAACAAAGACGTTAAGCATGATGTTCATGAAATTAACATCTCATGAGATTGTCCGAGTATCAGTAGTACTCTTGCTTAACTTGTTTACCGCAATTTGCATACCAATTGGTTTGAAATTTGAATTTTTTTATTAACACACGACCGTAAACAAAGTAAGAAATATTAGAAATTTAAATGACGGATTTCTCTCTTTGAGCTTGATCATTTCTATGTTGAATTCTAATCTATTTTGGTAAGAGAAACTGATTTCCTCATTTCTATTGTTAGTAGATGCTTAATAGTCATTGTCTCTTTGCTAATTCTACTTTATTTGTTTCCATTTACTTCTTTAGTTTCTAATGTCTTTAGATAATGATGTGCCATAACGAATGGAAAATCATGTCATGTACTCTGCCTGGAGTATTGGGATTTTCTATTCAAGCATTATTGTTGGTTATGCTTCAAGAGTTTTCCTTGTTTATCTACCACAATCCCATTGTTTTCTTATAAAAATCAACTGTGCAGGATGCGACCATGCTCGAAAGTGTTGGGGTTTCAACTGAAGGATTTGCAACCATGCTTACCATGAGAAAATTGCATTAGAATATAAGATTGAATTCACAAAGATTATGCTATAAACTTATACGAGACAATACATATGCACAACTATTTAGTATATCGACACAGACTGATAAATGTTTTTCTTCCTTTATGCTTTTAGAATATGTTATTTTTTTGGGGAGTTTATTACGGCATCCTTATTCTTCTATTACTCAAAGGACTTCTATGCTATTTACTGTAGTTCCACTAAATTAGAACATGTTGAAGTTCACAGCATTCGAAACACCCTCACCCCCCAGGAGGTGTCTCCTACATCACCCACAAGTGAAGAATGACATTAAGAAAAGCAAGTCAAAAATCATTAAAATGACATTAAGAAAAGGAAACTCAAAATCTCAATCTCTCCAAGCTATTTTCTGTGACAAGAAGTTGAAGAAGTTGCTTCATTAATGTATTCACTATACATGTATTTAGTGATATAGAGTAGGATTCTAATCTCTTATAATACTTTATACATACAAGTACTTGGGAGAGAGTATGATTTCTAAATCTAAAATTTATTCCCAAGGAAAAAATAAACAATTAATTGGTTAATTAAGTTGACAAATAAAACAATAAACACGCAATATCATTTTAAATAACAAGTATATGAAATCCATTACACATAAAAAATTCAAAATTCTATAAAACGAAATGAAAATTCCTACTGATTCTGATCTCAATTTTATTAAGTTTAATTATAGCAAAAACGCCATGTAGGTAAAAAATGGGCGCACTAAGGGTCTGTGTCAAAAGTGATATGATTAGCCTGTAAAAATCTATTTTGTTATTCTCAAAACACAGAGTTGGAAGGGCCTTCTCTGTTGAATCATACTAATTAAGGAATTACTGCAACAAAGCAAAGACGGCTTACCTTCAGCTATCTCTGTTTCCACAAATGCCAAAACTTTTTTAAAAATTTCAATTGAATATTCGAAATTTTTAGAGACTTTTTGAAAATCTATAGAAACTTCAATTAAATATTTAAAAGTCTCAATTGAATACACATAAACTTTAAAATACGGATTAACAATTTTTCATTAAATTAAATGAGTATTGAAAAAATTTATTACTTTATAGTTCATCCTTGCAAAAAAATCAATAAAAAATAAGTTGAAAAATCATAATTAATTCTACGAGTATACTCAATTGAGACTTTTAGGGGTGTTCATTTGAAACTTTTAAAGACTTTTGAGAATTTGAAAGTTTAGGTGTATTCATTTGAGACTTTTAAAGATTCTTTAAAACTTTAGGTACATTCAGCTGAGGTTTTTATAAACTTTTAAAAAATCTCTAAAAGTCACAATTGAAACTTTTTAAAAAGTTTTGGAATTTGACGGAGATAGCTAAAGGTTCTTTACTTTGCTACAATAATTTTGCTCCTTAATTAATATGATTCAACGGAAAACGTCTTTCCAACTCCGTGTTTGGGAGTAACTAACTAGGGTTTACAGGCTAACCATGCCACTTTTGACACGAACCCTTAGTGCGCCCATTTTTACTTACTTGGTATTTTCGCTACAATTGAACTTGATAAAATGGAGAGGAGGATCGATAGTAATTTTCATTTCATTTTATAGAACTTTAAATTTTTTACATGTAATGAATTTCATATACTTTTTATTTAAAATTATAGTGCGTTTATAGATTATTGTTTTATTTGTCAACTTAATTGTTTATTTTTCCCTCGAGAGTAAATTTAGAATATCACATTCTCTCTCCCAAATACTTGTATGTATTAGTATAAATGTTTTATAGAAGATTAGAATCCTACTATATATCACCAAATAAGTGTATACATGTATAGTAAACACATTAATGAAGCAAGTGAGAAACTCCTTCAACTTCCCCTGAACGTCCATCTCCATCAACACTCGTCATAATCTCCCCTTGTTCAGTCCATCTCCGTTATACTTTCGCTCTCTCTTCCATTTTGTCACAAATAATAGTTCGAAGAGATTGGAATTTTGTGTTTCCTTTTCTTAGTGTTGTTTTAATGATTTTGACTTACTTTTCTTAATGTCCTAAACCCTAAACTATCAAATACTCTAAAGTCTCAAATGAATACACCACTAAAAGTAAAGTCTCAATTGAATATACTCATAGATTTATTATGATTTTCAACTTATATTTTATTGATTTTTTTTTTAATAAAGATTAACCTACAATTATAAAGTAATAAATTTTTCCAATACACGTTTAATTTTATGAGAAATTGTTAATCCACCTTTTAAATAATACAAATTGATGACGGTGAAATATCAGAAGATATATAATGGATCGACTACTGATTGAAAATCTCAATATGACTCTACGCGTGTGACAATTGTGGAGAAACATCTATAGGATTCAAATGCTATTAACAGCGCTTCGCAGGCTTGCATACGAACCTGACGTATTCTTACATTGAAGCTTGAGTTGAATGCATGGCTTGAGAGGACGATGTTAATACAAATGGTCGTAGTAAACACCACTATCAATAGAGACGTAGAGATTGTCCATCGATTCAAAGAATGTAAAAATTCTATTTTGAGAATAGTGTAATCTATTTTAGATATTGATTTCATGGATTTTAAAATTTTTTGATTTAATGTTTTCGTAGTTCTTGCAATTATATTTTTATGATTTTGTTTTCTGCATTTCAACAATATTGGAAATGACTGAGTCACAAGTTCAAGAATTGTTGGTATTTGTGAAAACAAAGATAGCTGAAGGTCTGCCTGTCTTCGCTTTGCTGCAGTATTTCTGTTCCTTAATTAGTATGATTAAACAAAGATGGTATTTCCAACTCTGTGTTTAGGAATAACTAAATATGTTTTACAAGCTAACTATACCACTTTTGAAATATAAACCTTTAGTGCGCCAACAATTCTTGAACTTGTGACTCAGTTATTTCTAATACTTTTGGAATGTAGAAAACAAATTATAGAAATATATAATTGCAAGAACTACGAAAACATTAAATCGAAAAAATTTAAAATCTATGAACTCAATATCTAAAATAGATAACACTATTCTCAAAATAGAATTTTTACTTTTTCTGAATCGATGGACAATCTCAATGTCTCTGTTGATAGTGGTGTTTACTACGACCCCTTGTGTTAACATCGTCCTCTCAAACCATGCATTCAACTTAAGATTCAATATGAGAAAAATATGTTAAGTATTTGTTGACATATAGGCTCTAGTTGTATTATGATTATATACTCACAATGGTGACCTAGAAGAATACGCCAGGTCCGTATGCAAACCAACGAAACGTTGTTAATAACACTCAGACCCTAGAGTTGTTTCTCCAGAATTGGCACACGTGTAGAGTCATTATGAGATCTTCAATCGGTAGTCGCTCCAATATATCTTCTGATATTTCACTATCATCAATTTGTATTATTTTAAATACGGATTAACAATTTTTTTATAAAATTAAATGAATATTGAAGAAATTTATTACTTTATAATTGTAGGTTCATCTTTGTAAAAAAATCAATAAAAAATAAGTTGAAAAATCATAATTAATTCTACGGGTATATTCAATTGAGACTTTTAGGGGTGTTCATTTGAAACTTTTAAAGACTTTTGAGAATTTGAAAGTTTAGGTGTATTCACTTGAGACTTTTAAAGATTCTTTAAAAGTTTAGGTACATTCAACTGAAATTTTTATAAACTTTTAAAAAGTCTTTAAAACTCACAATTGAAACTTTTTAAAAAGTTTTGGTATTTGACGGAGATAGTTAAAGGTTCTTTGCTTTGCTGCAATAATTCTGCTCCTTAATTAATATGATTCAACAGAGAACGTCCTTCCAACCCCGTGTTTGGGAATAACTAACTAGGTTTTACAAGCTAACCATACCACTTTTGACACGAACCATTAGTGCGCCCATTTTTATTTACCTAGTGTTTTTGCTACAGTTGAACTTGATAAAACTGAGAGAAAGATCGATAGTAATTTCATTTCGTTTTATAGAACTTTGAATTTTTTACATGTAATGAATTTCATATACTTATTATTTAGAATGATATTGTGTTTTTATTGTTTTATTTGTCAACTTAATTAATTGTTTTTTTTTCAATTGGGAGTAAATTTTAGGTTTAGAATATCACATTCTCTCCCATGTACTTGTATGTATATTAGTATAAAGTGTTATAGGATATTAGAATCCTACTATATATCACCAAATACGTGTATAGTAAACACATTAATGAATAAAGTTAGAAACTCCTTCAACTTCTCTTGAACGTCCATCAACACTCGTCCTAATCTCCCCTTGTCAAATCCATCTATGTTATACTCTCGTTCTTTCTTACTTCCTTCATGTCACAAATAATAGCCTGAAATTTTGAGTTTCCTTTTCTTAGTGTCGTTTTAATGATTTTGACTTACTTTTCTTAATGTCCTAAACCCTAAACTTTCAAATCCTCAAATGAATACACCCTTAAAAGTTTCAATTGAATATGCTCATAGATTTATTATGATTTTTCAACTTATATTTTATTGATTTTTTTTTACAAAGATGAACCTACAACTATAAAGTAATAAATTTCTTCAATACTCGTTTAATTTTATGAGAAATTGTTAATCCACATTTTAAATAATACAAATTGATGACGGCGAAATACCAGAAGATATATATTGGAACGACTACATATTGAAAATCTCAATATGACTCTATAGGCTACACGTGTGACAATTGTGGAGAAATATCTATAGGGTTCAAATGCTATTAACAGCGCTTCGCAGGCTTGCATACGAACCTGGCGTATTCTTCCCGGTCACCATTGTGAGTATATAATCATAATACAACTATTGCCTCTACGTTAACAAACACTTTAACATATTTTTCATACATTGAAGTTGAGTTGAATGCATGGTTTGAGAGGACGATGTTAATACAAAGGGTCGTAGTAAACACCACTATCAACAGAGACATAGAGATTGTTCATCGATTCAGTGAATGTAAAAATTCTATTTTGAGAATAGTGTAATCTATTTTAGATATTGAATTCATGGATTTTAAAATTTTTCGATTTAATGTTTTCGTAGTTCTTACAATTATATTTTTATGATTTTGTTTTCTGCGAAATGACTGAGTCACAAGTTCAATAATTGTTGGTATTTGTGAAAACAGAGATAGCTGAAGGTCAGCCAATCTTTGCTTTGCTGCAGTATTTCCTTTCCTTAATTAGTATGATTAAACAGAGATGGTCTTTCCAACTCTGTGTTTAGGAATAACTAAATAGGTTTTACAGGCTAACTATCCACTTTTGACATATAAACCCTTAGTGCGCCAACAATTCTTGAACTTGTGACTCAGTTATTTCTAATAGTATTGGAATGTAGAAAACAAATCATAGAAATATAATTGTAAAAACTACGAAAACATTAAATCGAAAAATTTTAAAATCCATGAACTCAATATCTAAAATAGATAACATTATTCTCAAAATAAAATTTTTACATTCTTTGAATCGATGGACAATCTCAACGTCTCTGTTGATAGTGGTGTTTACTACGACCCATTGTGTTAACATCGTTCTCTCAAACCATGCATTCAACTCAAGGTTCAATATAAGAAAAATATGTTAAATATTTGTTGACATATAGACTCTAGTTGTATTATGATTATATACTCACAATGGTGACCTAGAATAATACGCCAACTCCGTATGCAAGACAACAAAACGATGTTGATAACATTCGGACCCTAGAGTTGTTTCTCCACAATTGGCACACGTGTAGAGTCATTATGAGATTTTCAATCGATAGTTGCTCCAACATATCTTCTGATATTTCACTATTATCAATTTGTATTATTTAAAATACGGATTAACAATTTTTCATAAAATTAAATGAGTATTGAAAAAATTTATTACTTCATAGTTGTAGGTTCATCTTTGCAAAAAATTCAATGAAAAATAAGTTGAAAAATCATAATTAATTCTACGGGCATATTCAATTGAGACTTTTAAGGGTGTTCATTTGAAACTTTTAAAGACTATTGAGAATTTGAAAGTTTAGGTGTATCCACTTGAGACTTTTAAAGATTCTTTAAAAGTTTAGGTACATTCAACTGAGGTTTTTATAAACTTTTAAAAAATCTCCAAAATTCACAATTGAAGCTTTTTAAAAAGTTTCGGCAACGGAGATAGCTAAAGGTTCTTTGCTTTGCTGCAATAACTCTGCTCCTTAAATTAATATGATTCAACAGAGAACGTCCTTTCAACCCCGTGTTTGGGAATAACTAACTAAGTTTTACAGGCTAACCGTCCATCAACACTCGTCCTAATCTCCCCTTGTCCAGTCCATCTATGTTATACTCTCGTTCTTTCTTACTTCCTTCTTGTCACAAATAATAGTCTGAAATTTTGAGTTTCCTTTTCTTAGTGTCGTTTTAATGATTTTGACTTAATTTTCTTAATGTCCTAAACCCTAAACTTTCAAATCCTCAAATGAATACGCCCTTAAAAGTTTCAATTGAATATGCTCATAAATTTATTATGATTTTTCAACTTATATTTTATTTATTTTTTTACAAAGATGAACCTACAACTATAAAGTAATAATTTCTTTCAATACTCGTTTAATTTTATGAGAAATTGTTAATTGACATTTTAAATAATACAAATTGATGACGGCGAAATACCAGAAGATATATATTGGAACGACTACATATTGAAAATCTCAATATGACTATACAGACTACACGTGTGACAATTGTGGAGAAACATCTATAGGGTTCAAATGCTATTAACAGCGATTCGCAGGCTTGCATACGAACCTGACGTATTCTTACCAGTCACCATTGTGACCATTGTGAGTATATAATCATAATACAACTATTGTCTCTACGTTAACAAACACTTTAACATATTTTTCTTACATTGAAGCTTGAATTGAATGCATGGCTTGAGAGGACGATGTTAATACAAAGGGTCGTAGTAAACACCACTATCAACAGAGACATAGAGATTGTTCATCGATTCAGTGAATGTAAAAATTCTATTTTGATAATAGTGTAATCTATTTTAGATATTGATTTCATGGATTTTAAAATTTTTCGATTTAATGTTTTCGTAGTTCTTGCAATTATATTTTTATGATTTTGTTTTCTGAAAAATGATTGAGTTACAAGTTCAAGAATTGTTGGTATTTGTGAAAACAGAGATAGCTGAAGGTCAGCCTGTCTTTGCTTTGCTGCAGTATTTCTGTTCCTTAATTAGTATGATTAAACAGAGATTGTCTTTCCAACTCTGTGTTTAGAAATAACTAAATATGTTTTACAGGTTAACTATACCACTTTTGACATATAAACCCTTAGTGCGCCAACAATTCTTGAACTTGTGACTCAGTTATTTCCAATAGTACTGGAATGTAGAAAACAAATCATAGAAATATAATTGCAAGAACTACGAAAAACATTATATCGAAAAATTTTAAAATCCATGAACTCAATATCTAAAATAGATAACACTATTCTCAAAATAGAATTTTTACATTCTCTGAATCGATGGACAATCTCAACGTCTCTGTTGATAGTGGTGTTTACTACGACCCATTGTGTTAACATCGTCCTCTCAACTCATGAATTCAACTCAAGATTCAATATAAGAAAAATATGTTAAGCATTTGTTGACATATAGACTCTAGTTGTATTATGATCATATACTCACAATGATGACCTAGAAGAATACGCTAGGTCCGTATACAAGCCAACGAAACGTTGTTAATAACATTCAGACCCTAGAGTTATTTCTCCACAATTGACACACGTGTAGAATTATTATGAAATTTCAATCGGTAGTCGCTCCAATATATCTTTTGATATTTCACTATCATCAATTTGTATTATTTAAAATACGGATTAACAATTTTTCATAAAATTAAATTAGTATTGAAGAAATTTAATACTTCATAGTTGTAAGATCATATTTGCAAAAACAAGATCAATAAAAAATAAGTTGAAAAATCATAATTAATTCTACGGGTATATTCAATTGAGACTTTTATGGGTGTTCATTTGAAACTTTTAAAGACTTTTGACAATTTGAAAGTTTAGGTGTATTTCACTTGAGACTTTTAAAGATTTTTTAAAAGTTTAGGTACATTCAACTAAGATTTTTATAAACTTTTAAAAAGTCTCTAAAAGTCACAATTGAAACTTTTTAAAAAGTTTTGGCATTTGACGGAGATAGCTAAAGGTTCTTTGCTTTGATGCAATAATTTTGCTCCTTAATTAATATGATTCAACAGAGAACGTCCTTCCAACCCCGTGTTTGGAAATAACTAACTAGGTTTTACAGGCTAACCATACCACTTTTGACACGAACCCTTAGTGCCCTCATTTTTACTTACTTGGTGTTTTTGTTACAATTGAACTTGATAAAACGGAGAGGAAGATCGATAGTAATTTCATTTCGTTTTATAGAACTTTAAATTTTTTTTACATGTAATGAATTTTCATATACTTGTTATTTAAAATGATATTGCGTGTTTATTGTTTTATTTGTCAACAGTGTGTTTATTGATTATTGTTTTATTTGTCAACTTAATTAATCAAGTTAATTGTTTATTTTTCCATTGGGAGTAAATTTTAGGTTTAGAATATCACATTCTCTCTCCCATGTACTTGTATGTATATGTATTAGTATAAAGTGTTATATGAGATTAGAGTCCCACAATATATATCACCAAATATGTGTATACATGTATAGTAAAAACATTAATGAAGCAAGTGAGAAACTCCTTCAATTTCTCTTGAACGTCCATCAACACTCGTCATAATCTCCCCTTGTCCAGTCCATCTTCGTTATACTCTCGTTCTCTCTTACTTCCTTCTTGTCACAAATAATAGTTTGAAGAGATTGGAATTTTGAGTTTCCTTTTCTTAATGTCGTTTTAATGATTTTGACTTACTTTTCTTAATGTCCTAAACCTTAAGAATTGCACATTTAGTGCCTACTTTAGGGAAATCAAGGGCAACTAAGTGCCTACTTTAGACACCTCTAGGGAGGGCTAAAGTACTCTTTATGGGTCAGGTGATGTTAGGCTTTTGTGGCCTTCAATGAGCACTTGAAGGGGCCTGAAGTTACCAATAAAGCATTGCTATTCTCAACGGGTTACGTTAAGGATACAATTGACAGCTTAAGGCCGAATGAGCTGTCAATACACTTAAAGACCTCGTATGCTAACTCGTGTGCATTGTCTATAGGTTCTTGCCTTGCAACGAGGTCCATTTGCTAGAATGTGATCGTGACGTGACGCTACGTATTTGGACAAATATGGAAACATGTATCGAAACGAGTATTCTATGGAGGTATTTCTAATTATCCATGAATTAACATATGGCCCTATTCGTGTGATCACTCTTCCGCATATTCCCACCATTACTTTAATCCATCATCATCAATTTGATGGGGAATGTCAACGAAAGTAATTAAGGAAAACCAACACCACTAATGAATTGTAGCAAGGGTCTCATGCCTCTCGCATCATAAAAAAAGCCTCCCCATGAAATCCATTTTCTATACTAGATGACTTGTATTGCATGTATTTCAATCCATGGTTGAGGGCACAAGTGATCAATATGATTAGGCTAATAGACTAGTACAACAAATATGTATGGATCAACATCAAATCCTTAAAATGAGTATTAGTTAGCAAGTGCCATTGCTAGAGTCGATCATAACACAAGATGTAGAATAGAACACATAATGCTAGGTGGAGAAAGTACTGCACAAATTTAACATCAACTCCACAAATTCAAACTTAACAGATTGATGCAAGAAGTTTGAACATGCGATCATGTATTTATGGGTGTGCAAATTCTACATAAAGCATTGTAAGATGTGACATTTTGCCTGGCCAAATTTATATCATCTTTTTGTACAAAGCAAATATGGTCAGCAGAAAACTTACCGCAGATCAGTTGTCAAATTTGTGGCATACTGAAATTCACAGCAGAAATTATTGTTCAGATCAATGGTGGCAGTTAGCAAGAACAAATAAACTGGAACTAGAGAGACACCAATGTTTTTGAATCTGACAAGTTATCTGAACGCGGAAATTATCCGATGATTCATTAGTAAACTACATATGTCAAAGGAACAAAATGAGAACTCAAAAGCCATATCAATGATCAAGGAGGAACAGAAGGGTACAAGGAAAGAGCCTATAATAAGATGATTTCAGTGGAAGATGAAAACCAGTTTGTTACGCCTATATTTAATTAGTTATGCATAAAGATGTAGGCCGCTGGACGCCACTAAAACAATGTAAATTTTTACAAATGTACCTTGCAATTATAATATTCTGTATTTCTTTGTGTTCCATTCACTCCAAATCCAGGTAATATCTGCGTCAAAAAATCCTTGATGTTTATTTTTGATATTGTGGGAAAAAACTTGAGGTAAACCCACATCATGCTGTACATTCAGCAGTTTTTCTACTGTTTACAACTGGAAACAAAAGCGAAAAGCAAATCAATGAATTTGTTGGCATGAATGGTTACACTGAATGAATCTTTTCTCAACCATGCACTCCCAATAAAATAACACCACATTTCAGATCCAATATAACATNGTTGACAAATAAAACAATAAACACCACATTTCAGATCCAATATAACATGAATGGGAATATAATTCCAAAATAACAGGTAATACCAGGGCAGGGAAAAATAACAGTCTTATATTTCCAATTAATAGATGAAAACAAGGCAAAATAATGGATTTTCCCTCCAGTCGAAATCGAAGTCGTATGAGAAGATAAAATACACCCGATTATTACACCCCTCAAATTATAAATGCATAGTGCAGAAATGATCTACATCGAATAAAATTTTGTAAAGCTCGTAAGGAACACGTAGTCAAGTTGATGAATATAGAGATGAAAATTCATAAGTGACATGCCTTTGTATAAATATAATTGGTCGATCGGAATGAGTCATCATGCCTACAGAACTATGTGGCAGAAGTTCTACCAACAACATTAATACTACTTAGGTCACTCATCAAAATTGATAATGACATGCTATTGATTACTTCTGGGAACACAGTATTTGAGCCATTTTCATTTGATTTTATGGTATTGATGAAACAAAAAGGAATAAACAAGAAAATTTGGCCCCTCGAGTGCAGAGTGAGGCTGGGATCATTCAATTCTACAGAACCGTAGATGACAATTATAGATAAACAGCTGCAAACTTCAATTTATTCATCAAATAAACATGATTAGATGTCACCCCTAAAATCAGGGAAATTCCCAAGTTGGTGTTAATTACGACAGAACCCAGTACAAACTTACAGCAAAAATAAATTTCTTCATGATAATGTTTCAAACTAATGCAACGGTGGATTCCAAGAAAAATTTCGTTTGATTGTCAATTCACAGATCAAAGCAAACACATACGATCAGTATAAATTGAACTAAAAGTTTTGCACACAGTCTAGCCTCTAATTTTTATTTCCTCAGCAATCAAACAACCTGATTTCAGAAATAGGGGCAATTTTTTTTGGTCAAAACTAGTACATATTTTTAGCATTAAAATTTGCAAGAAACAACACAAATTACCACTCAAAAAGAAAGCCATAATTTTAATACATAAAATTTGTAGAAGACGAAGATAGTTCAACTCAAATAGATAAAATTCTACAAAACCCATAATGACGTCCATATATACAAACATTTAAGAGAAAGGAAGAGATACATACAGAATTTAATAACCGAAAAATGGCTTTTCTTTTCTTGTAGACTTTTAAGAATTAAATAAGGAGAAAGTCAGTTAAATGTTTCATTGTGTTGAATATTGGGCTCCAATCCAACCAATTTCCGGGCTCAATCGACCAATCAACACCACTAAACAACAAACCAAAACCACAAACCAACGCCCCCAACCAGGTTGGTTTCGCGGCCGCCCACAAAGCGCCGAGTGTTAGATATAATGGAAGCTCAAAAACAGCCACAAAGGCTAAGGTGGAAGATGAAAGCAAGCACAGTAAAGCACTAAGGGACCACGAAGGCAAAAGGAGCGCATCTTTCTTCTCACGACGCGGCTACCCAATTCTCACACTAATTAACAACAGTAACGGGCAACAAAATATAAAAGGGGTAGGTATGGGCTTTTAGGGTTATAACATAGTAAGGCCCAAAAGGTAACAATCAATAAGTCGTTTAAGAGTTTGAGTTGGGTCATGAGCAGCACTAATTTAATTAGGTTGCTTCAAATGACCCAAATAGGTTATAGGATTAGTCTAAATAATTGTGGGGTTGATATTTCACTTCACTTATCGGCCGAGTCCTATGAAGTATAATCCAATAAATTGGTTTAATATCATTGCTGGAATTCATTGGATACCAAAACCCAACACATTGGACATTGTACTTTACACCTCATCACGGTTTACTTACTGAACTTTACTAAGCTTCTCAATGGTCACTGAACGTAGCTTCGTTGCACTAAAATGACCATTGGTCCATTGGATGGATTTCGTTTGTTCTTGTGTCTACGTAAACGACGGAAATGTGAAGTATCAGTCAAAATTGTCCACATTTTAAGTGAGTTGCACACGTGGATAGTGGATATCAATTCATCTAAACAAACCCTTACCTATAGTAAAATAAAAAAAAGTGTTCTGTTAACTCATATCAAAATATTCAAAACACCACCTCCACACAAAAAAAGAAAGAAACAATAGCCCTAACATCAAATCCATTTCATTTTTCACATCCTGATTTCAGTTGCAAATTGGAAAACCCAAAATCACGCTCAGAAGAACCCTAACCCAAATCCATTTCAAACATCAATTTTGAATCGGTTTGCGGTGAAATTGGCAACTAATATTGCGCACAGAAGGTCCACTTCCACTGAAGGTATTCCATGTTTGCGTTTAATTTTTATAAAATTGAAGGACTGTTGATTTTAAACTGGTCAATAGAAGCTCTGGAACAGTGAATTTAGCCATATCCAGAAGCTTGAGCTCTCAAATTCCATCATTGATGTCCTTGAAATCTTGTGGGGTGTCTCTTTCTGATTCGCTTATGAATGAGAAATTGATACTTGAGGAGCTTAAAGATTGCCCAGAAATTATTTGTTACTTTGGGGAAAATTTTACTAATGAAAATGGTGAGAAATTTGACAGAAAGAGAGAGAGCGTCCAACTAATTTTTTTTTCAGTACTACCACCAGAAATAAATGTTTTCTCTGCTGTCTCCACTAATTCATAAATTGCAGGCAAACACTGTAGAGCTCTTATTGCAAATTCAACATTACATACCAAAACATTTACAACTAATGAACAATTTTTATCCTAAGTCTAATTCAATAGCATTTTCAGATACTTATTAACGCAGACAAGAATTTACCTTCATTTCCGACATCCATGTGCACACCTTCTCTAATGCAATAAAAAAACTTTCAACTCGAAAGTCAGATTTTGGGAGGCCGTTGATGGAGGTTCGAAATTGATTTCGATGTTAGGGTTTGGCTCTGCGATTTCGGGTTGTTATTATTGTTTTCTTGTTTTCGGCTTCTGTATAACGGATTTTGGGTTCACTTTGCAGAAATGTTCGAAATCATTTTGAGGGTTAGGGTTTTCCTTTGCGATTTAGGTTGGAAGGTTTGAAGGTGTGTTGGTTTCATGAGTTAAATGTTTATATAGATTTAAGGTTTGTTCGGGTGATTTGGCATTCGAGTGTATAACTAACTTAAAATGTGGACAATTTTAATTTTCACCTCATATTCTCATCGTCCACGTAGACACAAGATCAGACGAAATCCATCATATGTCCATTTTAGTGCAACGAAGTTAAGTTTAGTGGCTATTGGGAAGCTTGGTAAAGTTCAGTGGGTAAGTCGTGATGATGTCTAAAGTACAATGGCCAATGAAACATTTAACTCGAAGGAAGTCGAACCACCCATGTGAAAAGGTAAAAACATAGGGCATGCTTAGGAGTTTCGACATACTTTTTTAAATCAAGTATGAGTGATTTTAATAACAATTTTCAAAATAGTTTAACTCATGTTTAAGTGTTTATTATTCACCGGTTCTGAAAGTTTTTTAAGAAAGTAAAGTTACATATATGTCTCTTAATGAAATTTCGAGTTTATGGTATTTTGAATGAGATTTTTTACTTATAAGTGATATTTCACTTGTATAAAAATATTTTGCATATAAGTTAATATTTGACTTAAAATGTTAAACAAATTTAAATATTTAATGAAAATCTTATATTAGTATTTCTTAGTTATATATAAACTTTATAATTATAAGTTAATTTTGTACTTTTTTTTTATAACCGTAGATGTTCGGACTAGCTTGCGCGCACCTCGACTAATCCCACGGGGCCCTGAAATTTACGGCAGGGTACTCACCTTAGTGGCCCTGAGGGGACTCGAACTGATGACCATTGGGGAGCAAATTTAAGGTCTGACCAATTGAACAACTCCTCAAGATTAGTTAATTTTGTACTTTAAAATAAGTTTTACACATAAGCGAATTTTTTACTTACAAATAATTTTTTTGTCTTATTAGTAAGGTTTTTACACAAAATAATTTTTTATTTTGTAAATAATATTTAACTTATAAGTAGTTTTTTAATTATAATATAATTGTTGTGCTTATAAATAACTTTTCTAGCCAATATATTTTTATTTATAAGTTAATATATTAAACAAAATATGTTTGTTGTAAATAATTATTTTATAAAGGGCAAAAGTAGAAGAGAATTTGAAAAATGGTAAAAAACCTGGGATTTGGTGGGTTGAGAAAATTAGTTAAAATTACAATATATTGTTTTTAGGTGATTTTTTAATCATCCAAAATCGGTGCCCAAGAAATCTAACAAGCACCTATTTTTCTAACCCCTCTTAAATGCTACCTTTCAAAATTGGTGAAAATAAAACTCCCAAACTGGGTTTATAAAATTTATTCTTTTGTCATTAAATTCTCTCTCTTAATAATTATTTTTATTGCATTAAAGGTTATAATTTATAGTTTTTGTCTCTCTTAATAATTATTTTTATTGTATTTCTTATCCTCAATAATCTTTTATTGATTAGCATGTGCTCATGTTTGGTTTTGATAAAAATTGAGTTTTACTAGATTTTGATAAAAATTACTGAAATGTGTAGGTGAAAAGTTAATAAAAATTATGAATCTCATGAAGTACATTGTGGAAATAAGTTTGGAGGAAAATGAATTTTAAGAAATGGTGGTCAAACAGAAACATTATATAATAACAATTTTAATCTAAAAACTCTATTAACATATTTTAAAATAAGTGATAAATATTTAGTTACAATTTTGTATTTGCTTTTCATTTTTTATCTAATATAACATGAGGGACAAAGAATTTTCGGCCCTCTTAACTAAAATTGTCGTCAAGAGATATGTTATTTAATTTATGGTTGTGAATAAAATGCAATAAAATTTTGAGAATAAAAGTGTGTGAGTGAATATTAGGAACCTTTAGAAAAATGTAATGATCTTATAAAATAATGCGGTGCCCATATATAACTTAGAGAGAGCCAAAAAAAGGGCAGGCAACAAAAATATTTTTTCACCCCGTCAACACAACGTTCCTTGCAACGTGTATAGTTTTGCGGGCTAAAATTACGATCAATATTGTTTCTCAATAATCATTGATCTTTAAAAGAATAATGGTGTAATTTCAATGACACAAAGATAAGAATACTTCCATAAAAATTTGTGCTTAACTGCATGGTAATTGGTACAGTTTGTAGTCTGTACTAATTCAACATATAAACAGATGTAGGTCTGTTACAATCAGGGCCGGCCTTGAGAATTTAGAGGCCATAGACGATTAATTATTATGGGACCCTTCAACATAATCATTTTTTCACAAGTGTAGCTAAATTTAAATATTTAAATAAATAACATTTTTATATTAAAAATATGTAGTTACAGATGATAAGAACAAAGTCTCCATTAAGCAAATAGCTAAAATAATAATAAAAAAATTCTATTACAGCAAAATAATGAGGGTTTTTGCTACTATTCAGTGGATGCAACCACAATTCAAATGGCATGCAAAATCCAACCTCCCACATTCACCATGTTGAGCAATAAATTCAGCAGTCACGTTCGTTTAATCCAATTCCAAAATTTGACCTGCATAGTTGAAAAAAAAAGTGGTTATGGTTAAGTCAGTTTTCTGACTTAACCACAATAACAGATATATAGTCGATCTCCAGAAAAATTACAGTAAACATTTTTCAAATTTTATTGCTTAGTGACACTACAAATTAGAAAAGTCCCCTTGCTCAAACCTCTGTCATCACAAGCTTATGATTCCAAAATACAATTATGAATACCATGTAACCCCAGCAAGGTTATAATAGGCCACTAGGTAAATAGAACAATTGAAATTAACACGGCTATAAACTTGAAAAATTAATCTAAAGCATAAGAACGATTTGTGTTCTCTTCAACATTCCTATATTATATTTTCTCACACGGGAAACGAAGAAAAATACAGAGCATCACCATTCACCAAGATTAAAGAAACCCACATCAAGAAATTAGAAGCAAATGCATATGCATTGAACATTGAACCGACAATATATTTAAAAACTAAAAATTAAACTAAAGCATTACCAAATTCCAGTAGGCAGTAACCGTCAAATTCAATCACAGAAATCCACAGTCCACTTATTCTGCTCAGTGCTCACTACAAGAGCTTCCAAAAACTGTTAACCAGAAGAGAAAGAAGAAGAAAAAGGCCAATAATTGATGAGTGAATATCAGATTTCAGAAAAATCTTAAAAGAGAAACTAAGTATCAAATAATCA